>BQNB010065171.1:0-20709 GCA_026074375.1 Tanacetum coccineum | reverse complement strand
AATTTTTTAATTATAAGCATAATTTAGCATTTTAGTTGTGAAAAATAGGACAAGTATCATTCTAATTCCATCCCCCCACTTGAATTATACAACGTCCTTGTTGTATATACAAAACATTAAAAATACGTGAATTTAAAAAGAATTAGAATGAGAAACTCCCCTGATGTTTTGCTCAGCAGATTCTCCATTTTGATTCAATGAGCAAGATTGTGTTGGACAGCCATCTTGAGATTTCAAGACTCTAACACTTCGACATTTCCAGACTATAGATACTTCACCAACATCGTCGATTTGTTTGCAGCGAGGTCTTGTGTAAAATAATAAGAAAAACATTGCAACCTCCTATCTCGGTATCTACGGTTAACTAAATAAACCAAACTGTACAGGTGACTAATACGCCGTATCCATAAACTAGAATAAGCCGTATAGAGAACCTGTAAAAAGTGTCTAAATACGGGTCAGTCTGCCGAATATATCATATCATGTGCATGAATATGCCGTATTGCCAGAACTGACAATAATGTTTTAAAAGTGCATAAATGTAAAGACTGATAACATCCAGACAATCAATACACCGTATGGTATGGAGCGGATACGCCGTATTGATGTCTGGGAAGACAAACTCTATAAAAAGTAAATTACAATCCGGGTTGTCTCCAGCAAGCACTTTTGTTTACAGCTAAGTATTTAAGTTAGACTTTTCTTCCAACTTCTTCACTCTTGTAAACACTATCTCTTCTCAATTCAGCTCTTCACTTAGAAAAGGTGCTATATTCCGTAATCAAATGAACAAGCTATGGTGCTGAACTTACTGGCAGGCTTGATTCTATCACATACAAATAAGTCAAAACGTCATACCATAATATATACATCACAAGATAAGCAATTTTAAGTTTAGGTACATCATGATACGAATAATATAAATGCACAGAGGATAAAAACAAAAGATAAGGGATAGAGAGATCATGGGTCTGGCTGCTGGGGAGTTATGGAAGTGCTGGCGTCTCTGGCCCTTTGTCTAGTACGTCTCTTAAATATTGCTAGTGAGCTCCCCCGAAAGGTACCATTGAACGCCTGATAAGTCTGCCTGCTAGCCTACATGAGCTACGTCATGCAGCTAATCATCCATGTAGAGAATCTACCCTGATCGGTCATTGATCTCTCTATAAGTTCTCTCAAACTCCTAACATCCTCACGCAACTCTTGCATCTCCTCCTCTAGTCTCCCCAATCTCTAGGGTATAGTCCTATCTGTAGCTGGCGGTAGTGGTGAAGGTGCATGTACGGGGTGCCAGAATAGCCTGGTCACCCTCATCAACATATGGAGCACCCTCAGCGGCCTCAGGGGCACTAGCTATAGCAACCTGCTGCCTCTCTAGTCCTAGGGCTACCCAAGCCCAGTCATCTCCCACCCCCATACAGATGTTGAGCTTAATAAGCTTACCCATATCAATCAACGGAAACTCATGAGTCACAACATATAATCCTCTCAGCCCCTCATCACTAACTAGACCAAAGTGATGACCAAGACGCCCAATAAAATGTCCTCTTGATAACCTGGCATCGCTCTTCCTCCCCTCAGCGTTCCTAAACAAGTATTGTGCCAATAAATATAGGATGTTAGCTGCCCCTCGGTCCATGCTGTGTAGATAGAATAGGTCAGTGGCAGTCACCTTTTTAGGTGCCTGACCCCTCCCAGAAATGCTGTATGAGATCAACCAGTGGCACAGCCTCTGAACCGAATCTTTGATGTAAGTATAAGAGGGAGCACCTCTCAAAAAGTCCCTATCAAAAGAAATCTCTATCCAGTAATCACTAAGATCCCCCTTATTGAGGATCGCTCTCTCACTCCCTAACCAGTATGTACTAAATCCACCCTTTGTTATCTCCTTGGCGGTATGCAAACCTAGAGCTAGAATAAACTACCTCTAAGTCATACTACGTCTAGCTCCTCCCAACTGAAAACATAGAGTATTAGCAACATCTAACCCTATCTCACTACCGATCTTGCAAGTACTAAAGAACTAGAGTATAAACTCCCGAACTAAAGGTGCTTAGATCTCAAACAACCTCCTCCAAGCATGACTAACAAATACCTCCTAACCATCATCCCCAGTATATACCATCCTTAGTCTCTCGGCTAAATCCTACCTCATATCTGGAGTCAATCCCTCAAAATCTAATGTATGTACTCGATTAACTTGCCTCATGAATATCGTCTCAAGCCTCTGCTCAAAATCGTGCACTATCTCCTCGGTGTATCCCTCTACCTGATAATGAAGCCATAAATGTCTTTGATCACGAGGTGGTAGAGGTGCCATATCTGCAAAATTAATGAGCTTAGTACATGAATGTAAACATTATGTTCTAAGGGTGGATACGGCGTATTTGTAAATGTATACGCCGTATAAAGATCTGTCTAGTCAATACGACGTATGGATAAAAATAAATACAGCGAATAGGAATCAAAATGCAGGATCTTTATCCGATCAATATGCCGTATTCATTTTACTTAATACATCGTATTTGAGGTTTCAAAATTTGGGTAAAATGAGTCAATACGACGTATCCATGTTTGTGGATACGTCGTATTGCTCTGTAGTTTAAAAACGAAAAGGGGTTCTCCAATTCTACCTATTTTAACCTATCATACCAAAACAATAACATCCATTACTCAGGGAATAAAAGGAGACCTAATCAAAGCGTTCTACGGCAAAACACCTAATCCTCAAAAATCAAACCCTAACCCTAATTGTATTCAATTCGAAAATAAAAACAAAGGGTAAAGGAAAGAATTTATTACCTTACGATTATGATAGAGAAGAGGATGTTTATGAATCAAAGATAATGATCTCCAAGAATTTTTCTTGTGGTAAAAATTTGATTGAGAGTGAAAAAGTTTGAGTAAAGAGCTCAATCTGGTGTATCAGTTGGGTTTTTATACCCAGACTTGATACGCCGTATCAGGTTTTGTCAAATACGCCGTATAGGGTGAATTTTTTTGACTTAGTCAACACAAGTTAAAATAGTGGATACGCCGTATAGGTGTTAACCTAATACGCCGTATCCATTCTTGGAGACTAATTTTCCTAAATTTAGCAAAGTAAAGAAAACGTACCTTGGCCTCCGTAACATTCTCGTGTAAACTCCATCATAATACCATTTAGGGTCGAACGGAATGACAAACGGCACATACAAATTCATAATAAGATTTAAAAGCATCCATGGATTCATAAGAGGGCGTAACTTTAGATGTTAAATCATAGTTAAAGATTATAGCTAGGAATTCAGTTTCAACAGATCTAAGGTCATGAACGTCTTCATCACACCAGATCTTACCATACCTAGTAGTCTCCCAGTTATACACCTTACCACGTCTGTGAGCTTTTTCTTCCTCAAGCCTGATGTATTCCTCCATGGTAATGTTTGGGTCTTCCATTCTTTCACCTGTAATGAACTTACTAGGAAAGAAATCGTCAAATTATGTATACATTGTATCCAGTGAACTGAATACGCCGTATTACACAAACATAATATGTAAACATAATTATACACTAATCTAATTTACATAATTTGCCGACATTACCTAAAACAACACTTTCACGGGCAGCGTACCCGATCGATGGGAGTTTCGTGGTAAGTAGGGTGTCGATCGCTAAGAGCAAGAGACTCTTTCAATTTATTAATATTTTAGTTATCTAAACTAGGTTAATCCTATTCTATTTTAAACCTATGCTAAACCTATGTTAATCCTAATTCTAATGGCTAGGGGGTTTAGCCTAAGACTGGCACATGTTTAGTGGTGACTAAAATTAATCTAAGACGCAACAACACATAAAAGCAAAATAAGAAAAGATAGAAGAGCGGTCTAGCCATATATAAGAAAACCGTATTAACCATTATTAATCCAATTAGAATGTTGATTTGTTTATTTAGTGCTATGACTACTTATCTCGAGGCGGCATATCATTCTTAAGACTTAAGCGGGACTTCTTCCTAAGACCTAGATAATAAGAATTATGTCACAATTAAATGTATCTGCATAAAGCATCCTTTTTACTGATTATAATCTATCTTAGGGATTAAATAAATGGTGATCTTGTTAAACCCTAGCCTATCAAGACTTTACCCACTTACTGCTTAATGGCATTTTATACTCTAGTAGTCCATTATCCGAGTCCTTACCAATGGAGTAAGAACGTACTTGTTGATACCAAGGTCATCTTATGGCTCAACTATGCTCACTAAACTAAAGGCAAGGATAGGCTATTATTTGTGATCCTATTGGTCGAGATGTATAAATCACTATATGGAGAGCTATCCCGGTATCTAGATTACTTGGTCCGTCTCACTAGATCCAGTTGAATAATAGGTCGCATATTAAAGCACATAAACAAGTATCATGTGATAAACATAATCAATAACCAACGATAAACTAAGCAATCAATATAAACAAAACTAAACATTCAGATCTTTATAATAATAGGTAATACAAGAAGGTATTAGCCCTCAAACATCATAATCAATACAAAAGTAATAGCCTAGCCAAGGTAACCTAACCGAGTTAACAAATGATACCAAAAACAGAACGATTACAAGAGTATAGGAGATTACAAGTTGTTCCCAATGGAATTTTATTGCGTTGCAAGACCTCTTCTGCTCTTTATCTCTTTTGAAAATTAACTTCTAAGGTTGAAGTATCGTAGATATGATTTAGCACCCTTAAAACTTGTTTTTGAGATTTTTATTTATAAGGTCTGAAAAACGGTCGATACGGCGTATCGAGGGGTTTCTTGGTGTAGGGACCACGTTCTGTATCTCTTCATAATCTTTTAATATAATAAACCTTGGATACGCCATATAGATGATCCTGGATACGGCGTATTGGTCTTCAATCCATAGTGGTTTGGTGAAGTGCAGGCATAGATACGTCGTATCTTCTTGATGGATAAAGCGTATTGATATAAATCCAGTTGATTCTTCTCTGTTGACCAAAGTTTTATATACGACGTATCATTGATGTGGATATGGCGTATTCTTTAAAGTCAGACAATGGTCTTTTATCTCGTTTAAGCTCCAAAATGCATGCCTTCTTGCTAATCTTCACTACGTACTTCATAATTACTGCAATTCTCAAATACAAACGATTAAGTAACAATGCTTTGCAATAATTATACAAAGTGGGTAAGAATCATGGGATAAATGATGCTATAAATATGACATTATTTGATGTCATCAATAGGTTTTCTTTAACATCGTTTTTGGATAATGATTAAGTCAGCTGTTCAATTCTAAGAATTTTCTTCTTTTGGTTTAGAATTTGCTCACTGATGCATTGACTTACTTTATTTGAACTATTTAACCACTTTTCATTGACCTTTCTTTCTTCCTTCGGTGTTCATGAAGAGCATGATTTAACTTTGTAAGTTTAATGTTTTGAATTTGAAAAGTAGCAGCATCAAGCTTGTCTTGTTTAAAAACATGTAGATCATCTCTGCACTTCTTTAATTAAAAAACAATGTTGTTATATATTGATAACAGGTTTAATCCTGTTATTCAACGACCTTGAGGTCAATGTTTATATATTTGAGGTAAGTATGCCAATCCGCATCCTCATCCATAAAAAGAAGAATATTTACCTTCCTCATGGCGATGTCGATCCATTTACCATTACGAGCATGATTCTTCCCTACAGCAATTTCATCATCAACTAGAGTCATTAGTACCTTGACTTGTGTCATCTCCTCATCATCTGATACTTCTTCATCATCCTAATCGAACGTTTCAACAACTAGGACTTTGTTCTTTTACTAAAAGGAATTTGGCGACTGAGAAGTAGAGGGACTAGCCTCAATGAGTGAAAGTTTAGCTTTCATCTTCTTGTATTCAGCCTTGTAATCCTTTTAAATTTTTCATTCATTTTGACTACTCTGAACTTGTTAGGAAGAGTGGATGAGTTTTGGTGTAAATTTTGGTTGAAACCCTTTTGACACTGAAGAGGAATTTGACACTTATGATTTATTAGAGGGTTCAGATGATTTAGAAAAAGCAATCTCTTGCAAAATGACCTTTTTGCCACATTTGTAACAATCAGTATTTTCATTTGCTTTTTGACTCGAATTTTTTTTTTTCCTTTTGATAAAACATTTTGAATTTGCTAAAGGGGCTCTCTTATGAAACTCTAACTCTAAGTCTCTAAGGTACTCTTCACTGGTTCTCTCATCAACCTCATCATCATAATTTTCTTAGAAATCCTGAACAACATTGTTAGAAAAGAAGGCAGTTGATGTGGGAGAGGTTGAGGGTGCAGTTATCAGGGCCTTTTTGGTTTTTGGATATCACCTTGAGATTAGGTTATCTTTATAGACAAACCTCTCATAGATATCAGCAAGGTCAAGGGTCTGAGTGTGATTGGCCTTTCTTAATCCCTGAGAGAAGCTAAGCCACTTCTTGGGAAGACTGTTTACGAAACCCACATTGATTTCATGTTTAAACAGTGTCACACCATCATTGGATAAGCTCATTGAGCAAGGTCTTGTTTCGAGTGTAGGTTTGTGAGATACTTTCAGAGGGTTTAGCTCTGAAAGTTTGATACTTAAGTTTTAGATCCATGATCCTATTTTCCTTGGTATGAGAGGGACCTTCAAAGTTGTGAACCAAGTCAGTCCATATAGCTTTAGTTGTCTCATAGCTAATGACTGAATCCATTATATCATCTGGTAGACATGATATAATGATTTTTTTAAGTCGTTGGTATTGATTGACCACCCTCCTATCATCATTGGTCCATTAGGACTCAGGTTTAGTGGCACCTTCAGCCATTTTGGTCGGAAAGGACTATCCAGTCAAATAGCAAAGCATTCGCTTTTTCCATTTATTAAATTTTACCGGTTCTAGTCGAGGAGCAATAGCAGAGTAGCTACCTTATTTCTTGTCAACTAGCTGTTGTATATTACTTTCAGCAACCATATTTAGATCTAGGTTTTAAAAACTTTTTGAGCAGATTTTTGTGAAAAGGTTTTATAAACCTTCTGCTCTGATACCACTTGTTGTTCCCCTGAGTTAGTTACCAATAACTTTAAAGTTAAGAAAAAACTAACTCATGACTTGTAAGTAATGTAATGAAAAACAGTTTGGATAAATAGAAAGATAAACAAGTAAAAACATAAAACTATTTTTCAACGTTTAATTCTTATAAATCTTATTAAAAACTATACCCCATTGTTTGTGGAAAAACAATGGGTATTAAATGACAATGTGTGTATGTGTATGTTTGATCTCCTAACTAACAACTTAGCATAAATCAAACTATTATGCTAAGTTGACAACTATGCTAACCAACTAAACTTGTTCATCGACTAAGTTGATTTAGAGGAGTAGGTGTTTGTGAATGTTACAACATTGAGTTCATAAACTTAACCTACTCCTTTATAATGCATCTTTATTTATAATGCTTAGGTAGGGTCATACCCACATGGGTGATGAATGCGTGTCGCAAGGTTGATTGGACAAGTACAGTTTGTCTCTCTTATAATTATAATCTAGGAATAGGACAAACATAATTTCCAAGGTTAGTGCTGACACTGACCTTGTCTTCATACCCTATTTAGGATAGTTTGACTTCAGGTGGATAAGTACTTTAACTTATCCATTCAAAATTATCCCGCCTTGTGGAAACTGTATAGGGGGGGGTAAATACGTTTCAAATTAAAAACTTTAAATCTTTTGTATCAAATCACTAATCAAGTTTGACGCAATATGAGAAGTGTTGATTATAGATCTACAATTACAAATACATATTCTAACAATACAACCATACTCACAATACTTACTACAAATATACAAAGAACTACACAACCATAAGTAACGTGATATACACAACAATCCATGCAATCGTGATCACAAAATAAATATAAAGATAAAGCGATAAATGTAAAGAAATAAGTAATGCGGAAGTAAAAGAAAATACAAACCGGACATGATGATTTATAGTGGTTCGGTCACGAATCTTCTCTTCGCCCTACTTTACTCCCCGAGTATCCAACTCGAGAGTTACTTCACTAATCAACAAGCTCCTTTTCGGCGGATAAAACCTTATAACATTGCTTACATTATTTTCTGACACTAAGCAAGATGTCGAGTTCTTCTTCGGGTACAACCAAACCCGTTATGTTTTATGACCCAACATAACGAACCTTGTGTTTTATGGCCTAAACACATAAACTGCGTCGCTTACATTATTTTCCGACACTAAGCTAAATGTCGAGTTCTAATCTTAGCTAGAACCGATCTACCACTTCACCGATGTATTTTGAGGCCTAAAATACTAACCAACACATAATCAACCCTTTTGAATATATACACCATTCGGATCTACACACTACTAAATAATGAAAGACATGGACTCGATCTATATGTAACAAGTGTTACAAATGGGCTAACTGGACTACATAACTTCGTATCTTGACGATGACGAAAGTTCTTCTCGTGCACATGAGGGAAGAAGAAAAGGATAGAAGATTGGATCACATTTAAGCAAGATTAAACAAGTTTAATGATCAAAAAATTTAGAGAGATTTATTGAGATCTAGAGAGAGAAAGAACTAAAAATGTTTGTGCAAAAATGTTATGAAAATAGTTAGAAGTGACCCACTATTTATAGGAGCTGGAAAATAGTCTGTCAGACAGCGGCGGCCCCCAGATATATTAGGGGCTCACCTAATATTTAAGGGGGCCACCGACATATTTAAGAGACCGCCCCGACAGACGCTCCTGTTTTTGTTTTTTTGTGGTGAAGATTAAATCTGGTGAAAATCTAACTTGTTTTAGGGGGAAATAACTAGATTTGAAATTTGAAATAATTACCACATAAAACATTTCTTTATAATTCAAAAAATAATTTGTCTAAATAATTTTTAAGAAATTGTTTTGTTATATTTATAAAAATATAAAGTTTAAGACAAAAACTTATTTCTTTGATCATCCTACAAGTTTAATGTTGTTTGTACAGCACCTTGCGTGATTTAGGTCGGGTGCAAGCAAATGTTTGTGTTGATGTAGATTTAAGACGTCGAGAGATGTAGAGGCATGTATGCATTGATGATTTGTGATTACGTGTAACTATCGCACTTCAACTTATGTAATACAAGTCACATGTTTGTCATCGCCAAAACATAAAGAGATCATATAGATTAAATATCGTAATATTTGCACTAATAATCTCCCCCTTTTTGATGATGACAAACTATGTAAACTATAACATATAGTAAAGTTTAAAAGTTACTCATTTACACTCCCTTCTCCTCCTTTTGTCGAAGCAAAAAGGTAGTATGTGGATAATGGTTGGAGCATATAGGTTTGAGAAGAAGACATGAGAAGAGGCTACGTGCTCCAGGTATATAGGTTAGAGGAATGAGAAGAAGGTAGGTGCTCTGGGT
Source organism: Tanacetum coccineum (assembly GCA_026074375.1). Classification (NCBI taxonomy): domain Eukaryota; kingdom Viridiplantae; phylum Streptophyta; class Magnoliopsida; order Asterales; family Asteraceae; genus Tanacetum; species Tanacetum coccineum. Next base: position 11,273 of record BQNB010065171.1, on the reverse strand, counting down.
ATATCGGTTTAAGGTATGAGGAGAAGATATAAGAAATAAAGGTAAAGGTGATTGTGTGTTTCTTGGATAGTTTAGAAAAGGTCATGAGAGATGAGAAGTAGGCATGAGAAGAGGGTAGGTACTTTGAGTCTATAGGTTGAAGGAATGAGGAAAAGGTAGGTGATCCAAGTATATTGGTTAGAGGAATGAGAAGACAACATGAGAGTTAAGGTTGAGGTGGTTTTGTATTTCTTAGATAATTTAGACGGGGTTATGAGAAATGAGAAGAAAACATGAAAAGAAAGTATGTGCTTCAAGTATATGAGTTAAAGGTATGAAAAGAGGACCTTAAGGTTGAAGATGATTTTGAAGTGGAGGAGGTGAAGTATTTGGAGTATGAATGAGCCCTTCATCATATTTTACAATCCCTGATCTTATCTTCCTATAAAGGTGAGCTTGCATCATCCTAGTGAAGTCTTCTATCTTCACGGTTTAACCAACTCCATGCTATTTACACACGTATCTCCTAGCTCCCCCTTGATCATTGCGTCCCCGTGATAATTACATTCCTTGTATATTGACTCTAACAGATCCATGGATCAAATAAATTACCATCGATGCTCAAGAAGTTCAATGCAATTTAAATTAGTAGAACGCTTGTAAGTGCTCCGCCTCGGTGTATGCTCTCCTTGTTTGAGGCACCAATGAATCAAGATATTATTGTGCTACAAAACAAAGTTAGTAGAGAAGTGCACATATACATATAGCAAAACATTAGGGGGGAACTATACATGCACTTCTAGGTTTATCATTCTAAAGTATGACACTTTGAAAGAGAAGTAGAAACTAGACACATGCAATCATTATTTTAAAATTAACAACCTAAATGATGAAATAAAAAGAGTCAAGATGTATGTTTAAGGACAGAGATTTAATCGACTTTTAATAAACAAGAGTGGGATTCGTTTATAGGTTGACACACAAATATTATTAGGATGAATTTTTAAAGGGAGACGAATGACACTTAATATCTTAGAGAGATATGCCAAAATATATATTTTAAAAGGATAAAAAGAAAGACAAGTCGAGAATGGAGACGATATGCTCTTGGATGAAAATGAAAAAGAGATTCCATAGAGCCGAAAAGTAGGGAAGGATGAGAGACTAAAGGAGGAACGTGTTGATGAGAGGTTGTTAGAAAAGATTGATATATCATATGCACTAACAATTGATGTGCAAGTGATTTTATCGAGACAACGGTGGATGATTGGGAATTTAAAGGTTTGTTTGGTGTTTTATTGGTTGACAATGTTGAGGAACAAAGGTGAGTATGTAAAATGAGGTGGTGGTTCTTTTAAGGTGGAAGAATAATGAGAGACTTAACATTGTGGTGACTCAATAACACTTGAAGATTAAATATCTTCTTTATGTTCTTTACTTTCTAAAAAGCAGAAAGTTTTGCGATGGAGTGACGCATTTCGCAAATGACTTAAATATTTCAGATGTTATAATTAAGTTGTCACGAGATATAGGAGGAATTTTAATAGTAACAAGACTATTAGAAGTGAGAAGGAACGTTTAGAAGTGAGAAGCCCATTTGAGGTGAGAAAATACGCTTACGAGAAATAAGGACCAAGATGTGAGGGGATTTGTGAGTATGGCGATTGTAAGGATTGTGTTTAGGAATGAGATGCATTTCATGATGAAATTCACTTGACTATTGACACCATAAGAAATGATTCTTAGGAGAGTTGGGATATGAGGATGACTTATTGATCTATAGAGAGATATTGGGTATAGGTTTGGGTGTAGAGTAGACATCAGCTCATAGCAGAAGAGAGGAAGTGTTTGGTTATGGACATAGAAAAGAATGAATGTATTACAAGCCTACTGCCGGAGGTCCTAGATATATTTGGGGGCCGGCAGAATAGGTCTAGGGGCTGCCAGAATAGGTCTAGGGGCCGCCGGACCACCAACAGGAGAGGGCTTGATTTTTGATGAATTTTGTGAAAGGAGTGACATTTTAATTTGCATTTTGCTAATTAAAAATACTTAAAGTATTTCGGATGAAGTAGTTTAGTTGTCACGACATGGAATGGAACACGAACTAGAATCGAGACTAGAAGAAAAGAAAAGAGCGATTTACAGAATGTGTTCCATCATTCCTAAACCAAGACAAAGATAATTAAACGATTCACGTTTAAGGGGTAAAGAAAGAATGTTGGCGATGTTATCTTCAAACATAACCTTATCGATGCTGATGTTTCCTTTTGGACATTGTCCTGAAGGAAATGGTGACGTATCTTTGGTGTGTTTCGTCTGCGAAAGAGAGAAATAAATATAGAAGAAAACAAACAAAGATGGAGGCGACGAGCTTGAAAATGTCAAGATGGATGGTGGTTAGCATATGATAAACTACATCCACAAAGTTATGTAGCTCTTCTCGAGCAATATGAATGTTTATAGAACAATCACACGATGAGGTATGAGGTTGTCTTAAAGGTGGTAGTGTAAATGGTGGATGAAAGGAATTAGTCATTTATATGGTTGTAGAGGTGTGATTGAGTGAGAAGAAAGAGGTATGATCGCAATTTTCCGAAAGATAAAGAATGTTTTCATTGAAGAGAAAGAGTGTTTTTTTTTTGTTGAAGAGAAAAAAAATGTTTTCGTCGAAAAGAAAGAATGTTTTCGTCGAAGAGAAAGAATGTTGTCGTCGAAGGGAAAAGGAGAGCGTTTTAGCTTAAGTAATTAGAAAGGCTTGAATATGGATTTTCAGATATGACCTTTAACATTTTCGATCACAAGTTAAAGATGCTTGAATATTTCGGATGAAATATTTAAGTTGTCAAACCTACTAGGAGGTGGATTAGATTTGTATCTAACCTTCCCTTGACAAAATAGTGGATCATTTGGAAGAAGGCCAGATGACGATTAAGGGAATGTATGAGTGAAGACTCTAGGAGATATAAGACCATTTTACGACTCTCTTTGACTTTTTAGATTTGTGACACGGACGCAAATAAAAATATTCTAGTGTGAGAAAATACATATACCTAGATGCATAAGACACATAGATACAGGCATGCAAGTTTATCTAAGCAAGCATCGACACAATAATCAATGAGATTAATGTGTAAGACTATACGACATTTAAACGTTAATTGTCATGCATTAAGCTAACATAGTGTAGGTGCACAATTAACACGTAAGTCATGTAAAATGGCGCAAACAAAACATGATAGTTTTAAATGAAATTGTCATGCAAAACAAGTTAACATTTAGCATTTAGGAACATATGTTATTTAGATAAACTAAGAGATATTTTATCTAAATTGCTAGAAAAAGACAAACACCTTTGCAATAGATACGAATAGCTAAGAAAATAAACGTTAAGCATCAAGATAATCATGAAGACATATAATTGCATTACATGGGAGCAAGTTATCATCTTGAAACTTTAAATCACATATGTGAGGTGCATTATGTCTAGATTGACTGAATAGAAGCCAAATTTCTACTGGCTTAGTGTGCACTCCTAATGAGATACAAAGCCTATCGATGTAGACTATCAGTAGGCATATTTAGGAAGAGCTATTTAATCAAATTAGAGAATGAATATAAGACTACCACTAGTGGTACTCAATTCAGGCTAAACACGACCATTTTTACGGGTTATACCATGAACCCAATTTTACTCTTAGAAGTAATTCAATCGTTATGTCAAATTGAGTTTCTAGTGCAATAGATTCTCTAGTAGTGATTCTTATGTTGGACAAAATAGAATTCCTATATTTGCCAAATGAAGTGTAGCAAAGATAAAATTTGTATTATCTTTTCATAGAGGGCCTAACACGACTCAACTAACATGCTTTAATTGCAGTTCACATAATCCTAATCAAGATGTGTGGAATTATAAGGTTAAATGAGAGAGCAAGCAAGTTGTTGTAGGTATAAGAAAGAATGAGCCATCTAGGACATAGGAGTATGCTTAAGAGTGACAATGTGTAATGCTCTATAATGAGAGTGTTCAAAGAATGCACCTTTGCATGTCTTTTATGAAAGAAATCCAATTAAGGTTATTTACCTTAAGAGATCTTGTGAATGTTTCTTTGTATAAATAATGATGATTTACTAAAGTTTAGTTACATGTATGTTGGAATTTTAAGCAAGTGATTCACAAGAGGAAGATGTTTTAAATCTAATGACATAGGGCGGATTTACCCAAACCAAAGATAATTCTAAGACGAAGGATCCATCGATCCGTGAAGGTGCCAAATTTGGACAAGGATCATTTTCTTATTATTTGGAAGATGGTGTTGACATTAAGTTATTAGGAGAAGTTTATATAAGTTATAAGTGTTTTCAGTTTGAGTTTTTGGAAATGACATCCAAGTCTTGCTCATCAAGTTGGAGTACTTATGATTTTCCCGAAGGAAATTTATAAGTCGTCAATCCTACTCAGAGTGTGTTAAGTTTAGCATGTATAATTTGACCATAGCTAATAACATAAACATTTGAACACTTTAGACTCAATGAGACGTCTTCATTGCAAGTATGAGTTACAATTTGATGACTAATCTTGTTGTCTTACAATCGACTTTGTGATTTCATGTAATAACCGAGGATGGTAAAACATGTAGACTCGAAAAAATATCTATGCTCATTTGATTAATATTTCCATGGTCTAGATAAATTCTATTCTCGATTTCATGTTCATATTTTAATTTTGTAATTAGATTGAATAATGAGATTGATTATCGTTTGAATAATAATCATCTTCATATTTGAAATCCTCTTACGATCACTTATTGAAAGAAATCACAATAATGATTTGTGGAATATGTTCAATTATTCCTAGTTCTAAATTTTAGATGGTTATAGGGTTCTCATTTGGTGAGGAAGAAATATTATGCTTATTTGATAAAGTAAGAGAAAGTTATAATAAGAAGAGAATTTTAGTTTTGAGTTGTGCTTTTAAATTTGTTTGAGCAAAGTTACATATGTTGTGCATTTGCTTATGTTTGGCTTTTTGGAGATGACGACTTTACCAATTGCATTGCAAGGTAAATTACTTGAATATTTTGGACAAAACATTCAAGTCGTCAATCCTACTTCATTGTGTATTTTATGCATATATTTGCCAAATATTTGAAACACAACTATTGGACAAGTAGACTCAATATGACATCATTTACACAAGTGTGAGTTATGATCCGATGCAAATTCTTATCGTTTTGGAAAAAGATGTCGTTATTTTTATATCAATCAAGTGTGATTGAGTGTGTAGGTTTAAGATAATATATCTTGTTACATTTTGATATAATCTCGAAGCTAGACAAATAAGAATCCGATTTCTTGTCCATAGTCGAAAACTTGTGAATTAGATTCGATAACAATATCAATCATAATTTAAATAATGAATCGATATATACTCAAATTTTTCTTGACCCTCACGAACGGTCTTTTAAAAGAAAACAAATAAAGATTTTCATAGTGTGTTTCATTAATCCTAAGACTAGTTGTATGGTGAGGTTGATGAATAATGACAAGTTAATTTCTTACTTCAAGATTGTCATAAATTTTGCTTGTGCGAGAAACTATTTGTTGTTATACCTAGTATGAATAGTTTTTGACATCTTGTGAGTAAATGAATGATTTTCCTAACTATTTTTTTATACAACACACATCTTTAGTAAAATACTGTATGTTTATAGAAATAATATAATTATTTGTGTGTGTTAGAACATCAAGCACAAGCAAAGTTTAAAAATACACTTTCTTTTACTTAAATACTAATGTATTAATACAATCTTTTCTTTTGTTTAACTATCCCAAGGTCAAACAAGGCAAGACGATGAAAGGATTTAGACATCTTGTTGGAAGAGAGTTAACGTGTTGGAAAAATTTTGGTGATGAGTTTTAACGTGTGATCTTATGACAATATTTTCCAACATACTTGACACACTATTAAACTCTAATTCCTAAGTAGGTTACCATACTTAAAGTTATTTACAAGATGTTTATGTAACATTTATAAATATAGCTATTTATGCCTATATGCAATGCATAAACACTTTCGCAACTTAACACCAAGAGATCTAATGTAATTCCTATTAGGCATAATCCCGAAAACTAGTAACATACAAATAGCATACATGGCACACATGTTTAGATATATAAGTAGCTCAATTACAAATAGTAATGATAACTTAATAATATCTAATAGCAATAATAAGACCTAAGAAAATACACATAATCATTTTAGCATAACACATAAAGATATTCGTCATCGTTTTGTGTATTAGATGTACTGATGTATACTTAGCTTGATTTTATTTGAAAATAAAACAGTTTCCTCCCCATTTCAAAATTAGTCAAGATCAATATTTTGAAAATATAAACAAATTATTTTTCAAAGATACATTAACTAGAAATGCCCGACTCGAAGGAGAAGGTTAAATACAAGTGTTACGTTAAAACGAAACATAACGTTTTGACCACTATATAGTATTTAGCATTTCTGACTTATTTAAGTTTAAAATAAATTCTTGGAAATTCTTTTAAATGAAAGTAGACCCAATTATCTTTAAAATGGCAGGTGGCACGACTTTTACGGACTTACGGTTGATCTTATATGATTTTTTGAAGTTTGCCAAATTATGAGGAAACAGACAGATGGCCCCCATAAAGGTGATGCCCCCCAGATATATTTTGGGGCCGCCCTAACATTTATGGGACTGCCACTAGTGACCCAAAAACACATTTTTTGTTCAAAATCATTTGGTGACTTAACTGTGTAACAAAGGACTTTAAAAAGTTGTTCCAACACATAAATTTCGTGTTTTAGACATCATTTCTACTTTTACGACTTATACAAACATAAGTTGACACTTCCAAGTTCTTTTGAGAAAATTTTCCTTCAAGCTAGTATACGAAGTATATTTAATAACAAAACTAGTACGAATCAAACAACAAAACATTTTTCATATTTAATCCCCCTTTATGGGTAATTTAATACATGGATCGTACTCTATTTTAAAAACCATTTGTTTTGAAAACTAGTGCGACGTGGCTCCTGATACCAATTGTGGAAACCGTAGAGGGAGGGTGAATACGTTTCCAATTAAAAACTTTAAATCTTTTATATCAAATCACCAATCAAGTTTGACGCAATATGAGAAGTGTTGATTATAGATCTACAATTACAAATACATATTCTAACAATACAACCACACTCACAATATATACTACAAAAAACTACACAACCATAAGTAACGTGATATACACAACAATCCACGCAATCATGATCACAATATAAATATAAAAATAAAGCGGTAAATGTAAACAGATAAGTAAAGCGAAAGGTAAAAGAAAATGCAAACCAGACACGGTGATTTATAGTGGTTCGGTCACGAAGCTCCTCTTCGCCCTACTCCACTCCCCGAGTATCCAACTCGAGAGTTACTTCACTAATCAACAAGCTCCCTTTCGGCAGAGAAAACCTTATAACGTTGCTTACATTATTTTCTGACGCTAAGTTAGATGTCGAGTTCTTCTTCGGGTACAACCAAACACGTTATGTTTTATGACGCAACATAGCAAACCTTGTGTTTTATTGCCTAAACACATAAACCGTGTCGCTTACATTATTTTCCGACACTAAGCTAAATGCCGAGTTTTAATCTTAGCTAGAACCGATCTACCACTTAACCAATGTATTTTGAGGCCTAAAATACTAACCAACACACAATCAACCCTTCCGAATATATACACCATTCGGGTCTACACACTACTAAAGATTAGAAGTCATAGACTCGATCTATATGTAACAAGTGTTACAAATGGACTAACTAAACCACATAATTCATATCTTGACGATGACGAAAGTTCTTCTCCTGCATGTGAGGGAAGAAGGATAGGATAGAAGATTGGATCACATTTAAACAAGATTAAACATGTTTAATGATCAAAGAATTTAGAGAGATTTAGTGAGATCTAGAGAGAGAAATAACTAAAAAATCTGTACAAAAAGGTTATGAAAATACTTGGAAGTGACCCACTATTTATAGGAGCTGAAAAACAGTCAGTCAGGCAACGTCAGCCCCCAGATATATTAGGGGGCCACCCAATATTTAAGGGGGCCGTCGACATATTTAAGGGATCGCCCTGACAGATGCTCTTGTTTTTGTCTTTTTGTGGTGAAGGTCAAATCTGGTGAAAATCTAACTTGTTTTAAGGGGAAATAACCAGATTTGAAATTTCAAATAATTATCACATAAAACATTTCTTTATAATTCAAAAAATAATTTGTCTAAATAATTTTTGAGAAATTGTTTTGTTATATTTATAAAAAGATAAAGTTTAAGACAAAAACTTATTTTTTTATCATCTTACAAGTTTAATGTTGTTTGTACATACCTTGCGTGATTTAAGTCGGGTGCAAACAAATGTTGGTGTTGATGTAGACTTGAGACGTCGAGAGATGTAGATGCATGTATGCATTGATGATTTGTGATTACGAGTAACTAACGCACTTTACGTTACAAATTACTAGTCACATGTTTGTCATCACCCAAACATAAAGAGATCGTATAGATTAAATATCGTAATATTTGCACTAACACGCATGTTCTTCAGGCTCTTGTCTTCAGGGTCTTATAACAGTTGAGGAGATTGTATGGGGTTTACTGAGTCTATTGCCACAACTCACTGAACCAATCATCTTCTTCTTTGGCTCAGGGACTTCATTTACTGAGTGTTGCCTCACTGAATGGTTAAATCTTTTGCATAGACTCGGGTTGAGCTCTTGAAGGTAACTCACTGAGTGACTGTTCACTCAGTGACCTTGGTAATGTTTAAAGTTATCTAACACTTAGAATATTTTCTATTCAAATCCAAGTGAAAGATCATTAGGCACTGAATTGGCCCAAATTAATCTATCAACTAGATTAAGTACTTAATCCCTTAATTTTTCTAGAAAGAAAACTAGTGGATATCTATAGGCATACACATCCACTGTATGCACCAATTAGAGTTTAAAATCGATGCATCATCTAAATGGTAATCTAAATCGCAACCTCAACTTTGTGTGATTAATAGCTCGACTAAATAAAATGCGAGCATAACATTTCAAGATTAAGTATTTCATTGTGGCGATGAATTACTTCTTAAGCATTCAATGATAAAGAGAGAAAAACTTTTGGTTATTGTATAGGGCCACTTCATGTTTAATAGACCATTATTTAAGTTTTATATGGATATATTCACGTGTAAAAATTACAAGCAAAGATTGATGATTTGATGATACTTGCGTAATTTCTATACTATAAGTGCAAAAATATGAGATATTGGTGTTTAATAGACGATTATTTAAGTTTTATAAGAATGTCTTCATGCGTACAAATTATGATTAGGGATTGAAACTTTGATCTTACTAGCATATTTTTTATATTAAAAGTGCAAAAATAGGAGATATTGATGTATAATATACAATTATTTAAGTTTTATAAATATATCTTCACTCGTGCAAATTATGAGTAAATATTGAAGCTTTGATCTTACTATCGTATTTTTTATACTAGAAGTGCAAAAATATGAGATATTCGTATTTAATAGAGCATTATTTAAGTTTTGTAAGAATATCTTTACACGTGCAAGTTATGAGCGATGCGCAAGTTATGAGCGATGGTTGAAGCTTTAAACTTACTAATGTATTTTTTATATTAAAAGTACAAAAATATGAGATATTGATATCTAATAGACAATTATTTATGTTTTGTAAGAATATCTTAACGCGAGCAAATTATAAGCAATGCTTGAAGTTTTGATCTTACTAATGTATAGAAGATATTGAAGTTTAATAGAAGATTATTTAAGTTTTGTAAAAATATCTTCACGTATGCAAATTAAGAGAAAGGATTAAAGCTTTGATCTTACTAATATTTTTTACTTGAAGTACACAAATAGGATTTATTGATGTTTAATTGACGATTATTTAATTTATGCAACAATATCTTCACGCGTGAAAATTATGAATAAGTATTTTTATACTAGAAATGCAAAAATAGGAGATATTGATGTTTAATAGACGATTATTTAAGTTTTGTAAGAATATATCTTTATGCGTACAAATTATGAGCAAATATTGAAGCTTTGATCTTACTAGCGTATTTTTTATACTAGAAGTATAAAAATATGAGATATTCATGTTTAATAAACGATTATTTAAGTTTTGTAAGAATGTCTTCAAGCGTGCAAATTATGAGCAAGGATTGAAGCTTTGATTATTATATATACTATAAGTGTAATAATATGCGATATTCGTGTTTAATAGACCATTATTTAAGTTTTGTAATAATATCTTCACGCGTGCAAATTATAAGAAAAAATAGAAGTTTTGATCTTACTAGCGTATTTTTTATATTCGAAGTGCAAAAATAGGAGATATTAATGTTTAATAGATGATTATTTAAGCTTTGTAGGTATATATTCACTCGTGTAAATTATGAGCAAATATTGATGCTTTTTAATACTAGAAGTGCAAAAATATGAGATATTCATGTTTAACAGACCATTATTTAAGTTTTGTAAGAACATCTTTACGCGTGCAAATATTGAAGCTTTGATCTTACTAGCATATTTTTCATGCTAGAAGTGCAAGAATATGGGATATTCATCTTTAATAGACGATTATTTAAGTTTTGTAAGAAAATCTTCACGCGTGCAAATTATGTTTAAGGTTGAAGCTTTAATCTTAGTATCGTATTTTTTATACTAGAATTGCAAAAATATGAGATATTAATGTTTAATATACGATTATTTACGTTTGGTACGAATATCTTCACGCGTGCAAATTATGAGAAAAGTTGAAGCTTTGATTTTATTAGCATATTTTTTATACTAGAAGTGCAAAAATATGAGATAATGATGTTTAATAGACGATTATTTAAGTTTTGTAAGATTATATCCATGCGTGCAAGTTATGTGCTAGTATTGAAGCTTTGATCTTCTAGTGTATTTTTTATACTAGAATTTCACAAATAAGATATATTTATGTTTAATAGACAATTAAAGTTTTGTATTGATATCTTCACGCATGCAAATTATAAGAAATAATTGAAGCTTTGATCTTATTAGCGCATTTTTAAACTAGAAGTGCAAAAATATGAGATATTGATGCTTAATAGACGATTATTTAAGTTTTGTAAGAATATATCTTCGCGCGTGAAAATTTTGAGGAAGTTCAAAAGTATGAGATATTGATATTTAATAAATGATTATTAGTGTGCAGAGGA
>BQNB010065170.1:0-35035 GCA_026074375.1 Tanacetum coccineum | reverse complement strand
TTGGATAAGGTATTTTGGATTTATAGTTAAAGGCTTAAGATTTAGGCTTATGTTTATAAAAATACAATGTTAATGGGCTGACCCGGCCCAATAAAATGGGTACGGGTTGGCCCATTAAGGATGTATACGCCTTCGGCTTTGTTTTCTCACGCTCTTTCCATTCCCGTGCTCGGTTTTGTCTGTTTTGCTATATTTTTGTCCCTTTGTTGAATATCTGTTACCTGCAAGACACAATTGACAAAACACACATATACAATGTATTTTTCATGTATTTTTGGTCATTTAAGCTCATTTTAATAAGGAAAAATGATATGTGAATAAACACATATCAAAAATCCCCCATACTAAGCTATTGTCGTGTCCTCACGCAATGTCATAAACACACATAGAAAACTAAAAATTTCAACCCCCTAGACTAATTACTTTGATAAGTAGCTAAGTGTTCATCTAAGGGGATTAAGAAATCACTAGTTTAAAACGCCCCGTTTTACCATTTTTATATGCATACATTTATAAGGATCACGGAACAAGAAACACTAAAAGGATAAATTCATCGTCCTTGATTTTTCACCCGCCCCAAACCAAGCTTAAAAACGAAATCATTGTTAAATACAAGTTAAGATGCTAACACTACTCATAAATGCTAATTGTGTACGCATAGCTACTTTTCGCTCCCTTATTCCTAAATCCTCTAAAGTTTTTATTCTTATTATTGGTGACAAATAAATTAAGTCCTTATTTTGATAAAGTAAACCCGGTTTAGACCATAATTAGTTTGAAATCATTTCCTAAAGAGACGATATGGTGAGAATAAGGTCCACATTAAGGTTCTAATTTCGCATGATTTAGGGGTTATCCTTTTTATTTCATCCGAAACAACTCAACTACGACTCCAGAGATGGATGCTTTATTTAGATAACCCCGGAGTCGAAATTTGGCTTTATTATTATTATTATTGCAACATTATTATCCCTCGGTCCTTTAAACAACTGACACATCGGTCATCCTAACCGACAAGAGCCAGTAGTCTTATTTTGACCTCGGTAATTTCCTCGACCTTTTTGAAGGCTGCAACATCAGTTGTGAGCCGGCAAGATGCAACAAAATTTTATCAGTCTCGGATTATTATTCTTACTATGGGCCTTCTTTTGAAGACTGCCACATCGGTTGTGAGCCGGCAAGAGGCAGTAAACTTTTATCAGCCCACAGTTTTTATTATTATTATTATTACCTCCACCTTTTAAACGACTACCACATTGGTTGTGAGCCGGCAAGAGGTAGTGGTCTTATTTCGGCTTCATTTTATCACATTATTATTATTATTATTATTATTATTAGCCAAATTTCAAGTCCTGTGGTCTTTTAACAACCTAGACAACGGTAGCGAGCCGTTAAGAATCGGTAACCTATTTCCCCACAACACTGACAAAACCTCGATGTTTACCTTAATTTCACCAAAAGGAATCTCTACGAAGTGATTTAAACTAAGAATCGCAAAAATCAAAGTGACTTTATTTATTCAACAATTATATAACGTTTATTAAGCTGATGGGAGCAAAAAGCCACAATTAACCTCTATGAGCTCTAAAGAGATCCAACTTCTCTATGTTTAGCATCTAACTTATATAAAACTCTATCATTTTTCGTTCTTCGCAAATTTAAAATCTTTAATAAAAAGATCCGCGAATGCTTAGTCTAATAAAATAAGCTTTGCATATTTAAAGTCTATCATGGAAACTTGCAAACTCTTGGCTCTTTTCAATAGAAATTCAAGTTTAAAGCTTCTTTTATAAAAGGACTAGCATAAAAGTTAAATTTTATAAGGTAAGGGGCAAGCTAGTGCTCAAACATGCTCGATCAAGTCCAAAATTTATTCCTTATTAAAGACAAAATTGCGTGTCATAAACCACTTATTCTATTTTTGATGTTTTTTCAATTTTGGCATATTTTTGCTATTTTTGGTGGAAAAACAGGGTTACGTGAAGACAAGGCAAATGCAAGTAAGATCAAATCGAAAGATCCTCCCCATACTAGAACTACACATTGTCCTCAATGTGAGACTGTCACCCCCATACTAATTTCAAGGCATAATCCAAATATTAAGGGGTCTCTACGCAAATCTAAAGCCTTTTATTAAGTATGCTAATAGATAAACGTTAAATCAATAAGATCTAGAACATCAGATTCCCATATATAAGCATGCGAAGGATTGAAGATCGAGTGAAGTGGACAAAAACACGAAGCACGTGAGTCTTATATTTGGGCATCCTGGACGTACATCACAAAACACGAAACACGAGAAAGGAAGAGGCGAGCCTACTCACACCACACTTATTTATTAAATATTATACTAATATACTATTACTAAGGATAAGCATGGGTTGCCACCCACGAAGCGCTTATTTTTGATAACCAAGTCACATCCTGACTCGACCCTGAATTTAGTGGTCCATGGGGAAAGTTTGGAGATCCGGGACAACCATTTGTGGTATGTCCCCTCCAAAATAATGTTTAAGTCTATGACTGTTCACCTTGAAATTTGGTCCATTTGTTTGAGATAACTCGATGGTTCCATAAGGGAAAACTTGAGCAATGGTGAATGGTCCGGTCCAACGGGTTTTGAGCTTGCCCAGAAAATCTTTAATCGAGAATTAAAGAGAAGAACCCCGTTCACACAATCGTTGAAAACGCGGTGTTTAATCTTAGATTCATTGATTCTTCGTAGTTTTCTCTTTATTTTTAGACTTACAGTTCTCATTTATGCTTGATCTCGTGGTCATTTAATTCATTCTTTTGAAATTTCCGGTGATCATCCCGCGTACTTAAGGTCATAATTACGTGCTTTACAGGCCCAATAGCCTTGTGTTCAATTTCGAAAGGAATTGGCAAGCCTTTTCGTAAACGGAGCTTATAAGGAGTGCACACGATGGGTGTTTTGAAAGCGGTTCGGTAGGCACCATAATGCTTCATTAATCTTATCTGACATGAACACCGGTTTTTACCTACGGTCCTTTCCTAAAATTCGTTTCAAACCACGATTTGGGAAACCTCCACTTGTCTTCTCGTGTGTGGGAGGTTACGCGGTAGATAGACGGTGTGTAACTCCCATTAACTTAAGCATAACTTTGAAAATTGATCATTTACAAAAAGTGTAGTACCACGATTACTCTATTATAGTCGAGGAGTCAAATAGGGCAATAAGAGATTTCAAGTATTGTTCAAAAATCGGGCTCATTAGTGGGGAGCGATTTTGCTTCAACCTTTAGATAAGTAATGCGGCCACGAGAATGTACTTGTTCCCTCGAGAAGACGGGAACGGTCCCATAAAATCGATGCCCCACACGTCAAAGATCTCGCATACTTGAATTGCATTTTAAGGCATTTCGTCTTTTTGCGAGATTTTGCCTTGACGTTGACATGAGTCACATGACTTTACCATGTCATGGGCATCTCGCGGTAAAGTTTTAGAACAATGAATCCGGGTATTGAAGACTTTCTTAGCGGTGTTAGTTCGCACCATGATGTCCCCCGGTGGGTCCATTATGGCAAGCCGTGAGGATATCAACGGCTTCTTGTCCGTGAACACATCGTCTAATCACTTGATCCGCACAAATCTTAAACAAGTAGGGGTCGTCCCAAAAATAATGCTTTATGTCCTTAAAGAATTTCTTCTTTTGTTGGGACGACATCCCTTTTACTACAAAATTACCCACATGGTAATTTGTAATGTCGGCAAACCATGGGGTACTTAAATCATTATGAAAAGATATCATTCCAAGGGTCTCGAGAGGAAATGTTTCGGTTATTTCCTTTTTCTCAAGATCACCTTGATGAGGATTCTCTAATCTAGACAAATGGTCGGCCAGCCCCCCCGCGAGATTCTCCGCTCCTTTTTTATCACGAATAATGACATCAAATTCTTGGAGTAGGAAAATCCACCAGAGTAATCTCAGCTTAGCATCCTACCTAGTAAGAGATACTTGAGAGCGAATGTTGTACACACTATGGTCTTTGATAAGACTAAGTACGACCGGAATTTCTCGAAAGCATACACAACGGCTAATAACTCTTTTTCTGTTGTAGTGTAATGTGCTTGAGCATCCGTCATGGTCTTACTTGCAAAAAGTGTATAGGCTGAAAATGTTTGGTCTTTCGTTCCCAAGACTGACCTACACGCTTAATCACCTAGCGTCACACATAAATTTCAAATGGTAGGTCCTATCGGGGCAACTAAATTCGGGGCTTCGGTTAAACTTCTTTTTAAGTTATATTAAACGCTTCAATTACATTCTTTTGAGAAAACTAACCGAGGGTTTCTTTTTATATATATGGGTCATCGGCCAGGGGATTTTAGAAAATTTTAAATAAAGTTCGGTAGAACCCGGCGTGCCCTAAACAATATTCGAATGCTCCCTTAGTGTTGGAAGTCTGGATAGAGGAGAGTTTAGCTATAACATCAACTTTAGCTCGGTCGACCTCAATCCCGGACTTTGAAATCTTATGGCCGAGGACTATGCCCTCTTTAACCATGAAATGGCACTTCTCCCAATTTAGAACTAAGTTGGTTTCTTCGCATCGTTTTAGCATTTTGTCTAAACGGGAAAGGCAAGACGAGAAAGAATCCCCGAAGACCGAGAAATCGTCCATGAAGACTTCCATTGTTTCCTCGATCATATCGTGGAAAATGGCCATCATGCACCTTTGGAACGTGCCCGGAGCATTACATAAACCGAAAGGCATACGTCGGTAGGCAAACGTCCTATAAGGGCAAGTGAAGGTGGTCTTCTCTTGGTCTTGTGGGTCAATAGGAATTTGAAAATATCCCGAGAAACCATCTAGAAAACAATAGTATTCATTCCCTGCTAAATATTCTTAGCATTTGGTCCATAAAAGGCAACGGGAAATGGTCTTTACGAGTGGCATCATTAAGCTTTCGGGTAATCAATACAAACTCGCCATCCCGTAACTAACCTAGTGGGTATTAACTCATTATCTTCGTTTTCAACTATGGTCATGCCACCCTTTTTAGGCACACAATGAACGGGGCTCACCCACGAACTATTGGAGATATGGTAAATCAATCCGGCATCAAGGAGTTTTATAACTTCCTTTTTGATAACCTCATGAATTTTTGGATTCACCCTTATTTGATGTTGAACCGCCGGTTTGAAGTCGTCTTCCATTAAGATCTTGTGAGTACAAAAACTAGGGTTGATACCCTTAATGTCAGAAATTTTCCATGCGATGGCCCGTTTGTGTGACTTAAGAACCTTTAAAAGGGCGGCTTTTTCTTCTTCTTTTAATTCTTTAGAAATTATGATGGATAACTTATCAGTTCCTTCTAAAAATGCATATTTTAAATGCGACGGTAAATCCTTAACTCGGTTTTCAGTGGCTTTTCGGTTGAAGGCTTCGTCATAGTAACATCAACTTACTTAAGGTCGTCATTCTTCATCGGAGGGAGAGTCGGAGACGGGTCTTCATTTAACAATTTTTCAAGGTAAAGAATGTCTCCCTCCGTTGTGATAATTATTCAATAATCTAAATTAGATAATCTCTCCGGTGGGGTATGTAAAAAAGTCTCAATTTCTTCCAAAATGAAATCTCCTCCCTCAAAAGGAGTGAACGAGGGGGAAGAAGAAGCGATGATAGGATCCGAAGGAGTGGGATTTCCACTTGACGAATTATCCCAAAATCCGAGCACTTCTTGAGCATACTCCTCACAAGCAACGTCTATGACATTGACTTGATTAACCGTTTTGTAACTACGGGAGTAGCTCAAAGTTTGCCCGAATTTAAATGTAATGGCCTCATCATCGACTCGTAGAGTTAATTCTTCACGATAAACATCGATTAAAGCTCTTGCCGTCCTCAAGAAAGGTCTCCTGAGGATGGGGGGACCCGTGGATCAAACTGTAATTCTACTCAAAAAAGTCGGCCGGGAAAATAAAATTTTCTACTTTCACAAAAAAAACATCTTTTATGGAACACCTTGTGGATATGAGCAACCGATCGATTTGCAAGTTCAAGTGTCATGCGGGTCGAAGTGAGTTCCGGGAGCGAAAAGCAGTTTCCAACCGAATAGGACAGTAGATTAATGCTTCGCAGCCAAGATCGGCCAAGGCTAGCATTCATTCTAGCTCTGAAAAAATCACCAGGGATTAAAACTTGACGGGGTCTCCAAGTTTTTTGGGCAACTTCTTTAGGAGCACCGCCGAACAATTTTCATTTAACGGAGTATTTGCTAATTCAAACAATTTTCCTTATTACTTAGAAGACTCTTAAACGTAGAAGCAAGCTTCGGCATATGAAGAAGAGCATCCATGAAGCTAATATCGAAGTGTAATTTTTGAAAGATTTGAAGAAACTTTAACATTTGATTATTAGCTTTTTCACGGAGCTTTTGGTCGTTAAGCCTCGAAGGATAAGGTATTGACGGTTTAGGTTTAGGCTTCGGAGCAACTTCGGGCTCCGGAATCGGGTCTTGGACAACCGGAGGTTGGACGTGTGCGGTACTTCCTAAACTTGTATTTTGCACCTTGTCCTTTGTCGCCTCGGTTTCACGTTCCACTTCCTTTGGGAGAGGAGAAGGAGTAGGTGGAATTGTAGGTCCATTATAAGCAACACCACTTCGGGTGGTAATAGCTTTCACGTCACCCTCGGGTAGCAACGGTATTACTAGGAAGTGATCCCGAACCCAAGGAATTTTGATTTTGTATATTAGTTAATATGTTCATTATTTGATTGTTTTGATTTTCTATTTTGTTGGGTCTTGCATCAATCGTAGATTTGAACTCATTTCGCAATTATGTCTTCATGTTCATCATTTGAGTTTGCATTGCTCTTAACGTAGCTTCATTACTCTTCATGTAGTTTGTTAACTCGTTTGAAGGTCCAATCTTGAGCTTGATATTCGGAGTTGAAAATTCGGATCTTGCTTAATTCGTTGTTTCCCTTGATTGAAAATTTTCCTGTTCCTTGATTGTCTAGAGCATGATATTCGGGGCTTGAAAATTCCCTTGATTTTGATTTTGATTGTATCAGTTTTGATTATTTTGCACATTCGGTTGATTGAAACCGGGTGGTTGGGTAGTTTATTCGTGATAGCTAAGCAAATTACGGTCACCTTGCGGTTGGTAGGAATTACCCCCGAGTTATAGTTACCCGTAGTAGCATAAGCGGCCTCTTGAGTGTAGCCATCGGCGGCTGGGCACTCAGTAAAGGAATGGGGACCACCACAAGTCTCGCATTTCGGATTCACAGATTTGACTGATTGTATTTGTCATCATTCATTTCTACAAATATTCTTATTCATTTAATACAAAGGTCGAAAATCATCTACGGGACTTCGGTTAGTAAGTAGTAGTAGAAGAGATATTTCTAGACGTCTCGTCTCGAGTTGCTGAAGTGTCCCAATGGTTATGGTGAGCGGTCATGTTCTCGATCAATTCGTAACATTCTTCTGGTGTCTTTTGCATAAAAGTTCCTCCCGCTGCAGCATTGATGGTGTCCCGATGACTTTAATGTCTAAACCATTGTATCAGACGTATCAATTTGTTGTATATCAATAAGCATGTTATGGTTAGGACACCGATCAATGGACAATTTATAACACTCCTATGCCTTAAATAATGATTCGTGCGGTTTTTGCTCAAATTTCGTGATCTCGTTCCTTAACTTAGTTACCATGGAAGGAGGAAAAATATTTAAGAGAAATTTCCTAATCATATCGTCGAAAGAGTGGAGGGAATTCCTGGAGGCGATCATACCACGCGATAGCATGATGCGTCAAGGAATATGGGAAAAGAGACAAGCGAAGGGGTCATTGGGAGTCCCCTTTGCATTCCATATGTTGAGTGTTTCCAAAAATTTATCAATATGTCTATTGGCATCGTCGCCCGGTAATCCGTGAAATTGGCAAGTATTTTGAACTTGTTGTATCATGTGATGACGAAGTCCAAAATCCGTTGCTTGAATTGGAATCGGGGCAATTGGTCCGCCTCGTCCATCTATAGACGGTTGGCACAACTCCTCTATTGATCGGGGAGCTTGCCGTTAGGTCTCACCACCGGCGGTTTGTCCATTATTATTAGGGGAAGGGGGCACGCTGGGTAAGCTGGTCCCTTGTTATTATGAAGAATTGCTCATTAACTTCTTCAAAGTCGAAAAAGAGATGAAAATCAAAAAACGGGTTCACTACAATTCCTTCGGTCGAATAAGGAATCTTCGGGGCTGCGATAAGAGGAGAAAATAGATTAGCAGAATTAGGCGAGTGGCTCATGCATTAATTACAAGATATGAAAAAATTAAAACGAAAATATTTTTGTAACCGATAATCGAACAAGTGTACGGTAGCTCTTTAGAAAAACGCACAAAGAAGCGGAGGAGCGGGTAAGCGCGAAGCGTTTTAAAAACCTTCTCCTTTCGGGTCGAAGTTCGTTGGATCGACCCTCTTTAAACCTCTCTTAAAGTTTGTAAATCTAAAGGTGAGTCGTTTTCACAAGTGACACAACGGTTGATTTTTATGTTTTTCAAATTTTTTGGTATTTTATAAAATAAATTGAAAACAAAATATTTTTGTATTTTTATGGTTTTATAAAAGAAAATAGAAAATTATAAACGATAACTTCACGGGGAAGGATCTTCAAGGTGCTAACTTCAAATACTTCGCGAAAATCGTTCACCTCTTCCCCGGCAGCGATGCCAAAAATTGATTTGAATATAATAATAGTATATATATAATAAAATATATATTCTAAAATAATACCAAATAGTTATAGTATAGAGAGTTTCCCGTTTAATATAAAATTGCTTGAGGACAAACAATAGTATATTTCCCGAGTGTCGTATCCCGACGAGAAGTGAATTTGAATTCCACAAAAGTATTTTGTTTGATGCTTGAATATCAAGTACTTTTGTTTTTGATTTCTAATTCTAAAAACGCAAAAGGAAGCAAGTAAACAATTAACGCAACTAATGAAAAACGTTAACGGGAATTTAAAAACGCGACATTTAAGCAAGTAAATCAAAATTTAACCCTAAAAATGTTTTTTTATTTTTTTTTTATAATCCTTAATTGACTAAAATTTATTTTAGAAAAAAGAGTTATATTTTTTTGACTTTTATTTTATTTATTATGAATTAAAAACAGTTTTAATCTAAATTAAATATTAAAAATAGTAAACTAATTATTAAAAATCTAGAAAAATTAGGAAAATTACTTTAGACTATGAAGAATCTAAGAAAAATACAACTAGAATGTGGCTGAAGAAATAAGCAGTAAATAAGCAAAATAGTCTAATAAGCTAAAATTGAAAGATTGACTATATTAATTAAATAGTGCAAGTATTAATCGAAAAAGACCCAAGGGCAGTTGGTAGTGAGTGTGTGTGCTAAAGGTGTGGGGTGTGAAGGAGAGGTCACAGGTTCGACCCCTGTGACCTTTCTTTTTTATAAAATATTTTTTTATTTTTCTTTTTGTAATACGGAAGACAAGTGAAAATAAGCAAACTTAATAAAAATGACTTTTTTTATGAAACTCACAAATAAGCTGGTAATAAGCTAACTAATAGGGCAGAAATGCTTAAAATTTTAACAAGCTTTTAAGCTTAACTGAATAAGCCAAAAAGACTCTATAAGCTAGGACAAATTCTAAATAAGGCCTAAATTGTAGTAAACACTTGACTCAAATATGCAAAAAAAGACCAAAATTAGCAAAACATTATAAAGCTGAATATCGCTTAATAAGCTAAAACAAGCGACTTTTAAAAAACAAAATTCTTAAGACTTATGACAGATTTTTAAGCTAGGAATTAAGGCATATAAGCTCTTACATGAGCCAAAAAGCTTCAAACCGATGAAGACTAATACTAAGAGGATTCAAAAAGTTGGAATCAAAGGATTTAATTAAGAGTATAGCTTGAAATAGCAATAAAAAAGGCAGATCTAGTCTAATAGCTTTTAGCTTTTTGAGATGACAGGTAACTTGAAAGCTAAATCCTCATGACTAAAACTAATCCAGTATTCCTTTCCATTCCTAATACAGATTTAGATAGATCTACTAATTTAAGCTCAGGAATCATCCAAATTCCAAACAGATTTTAATTAGATTTTCTCAACCTTAAATTGCTTCCAAATCTGACTTTTTAAGGAAATTGCACTAATCTGATTTTGCAATAAAATTTCTTAAAAAGGTATAAAACCACAAATTGGAAACCAAAACAGGATGCAAATAAGTTGCATTTAGAAAACAGGTGCATAAGACACTTATATAGACACAAAAACCACAACTTAAATAAGCTTTTTTAGAAAATTGGCTAATGAGCTTTTTGATCAAACTTCAAAACTGCATATTGGCACATTTGATAACAAAGACTTAAAAACTTGACAATTCAAGTCTAAGTATTAAAAACCATCTTTTAGACCTAATTAATAGCTTTTTCAAATTTGCTTGAAACCCAATGATACATATGCAGTTTAAAAATTCCTATGCCAAACCACCCTTAAAACTTTTATAAGCAATTTCAAGCTTAGGCAGATTAAAAGAAGCTATTACAATGCTGAATAATTTTAAAGCATAACGGCATTTAAAGAACAATTAAGCACCCTTGAATGAAATTATTGCACTTAGAGATAATCTAGGCCTAATAAGCTATTTCTAACTAAGTTGATGACATATTTATGGATAAATTAAGATTTAATCTAAGTAAACTATAAATTGGAATAAAGACCATGCTTATATAGAACTAAATCTAGGCACAATAAGCATAAAGTTAAGCAATACATATAAGCTAAATAAGCAAAAATTAGCAATATCAAAAGATTAAGCTAGAAATAGTAAAAGGAAGTGTACCTTAATCCCAAGCTCAAAACAAGGATCTAAAATGCTTAAAAAGCTTGTCAACAAGCTCTAGCTTGGTTTGACAAGCTAGGTAAGGTCTATAAGCCTTACCATATGGATTATCATCCATATCAAATGTGAGGTTTTTTAGGGAGGATTAAAGTGAAAATCTAAAATTGTTTTAGTTCTTGAAGGCTTATATGAGTATAAGAAACTTATGTCGGAATTCAGACTAAATTTGATCACTAAGCTCTAATAAGTCTTACAAGCTCTGATAGTTATACATAAGTTTGATTATACTCAGTTTAGCTTCAAAAGCTAAACTAGTTTAGATTTTCACTTAAATCCTCCCCTAAATTACCTCAGCTTTTGATATGGATGATAAGCCAATTATGGAAGGGCTTATAGACCTTACTAGCTTGTGCAAACAAGCTAGAGCTTGTTGAAAAGCTCTTTTGAGCATTTTAGATCCCTGTTTTGAGCTTGGGATCAAGGTACACTTCCTTTTACTCTTTCTAGCTTAATCTTTTGATATTGCTAATTTCTGCTTATTTAGCTTATAATTCTGTTTATCTTATGCTTATTTGTGCCTGTTTAGTTCTATATAAGCTTGTCTTATTCAATTTATAGTTTAGCTTAGATTTAATCTTAATTTCCATAAATATGTCATCATCTTAGTTAGAAAATAGCTTTTAGCCTAGATTATTTCTAAGTGCTTATTTTTCATTAAAGTGTGCTTAATTGTTCTTTAATTGCCTTATGCTTAATATGTTTCAGCATTTAATAGCTTATTTGAATCTGCCTAAGCTTGAAATTGCTTTTAAAAGTTTTAAAGGGGTGTTTGGCATATGGGGAATTTTAAAACTGCTTATGTAGCTTTGGTTTTCATGTCATTTGAAAAGCTGAGTATTTAGGTCTAAAAGATGGTTTTAATAAGCTTAGACTTGTATTTGTCAAGTTTTTAAGTCTTTGTTATCAAATTTGCCAATATGCAGTTTTGAAGTTTGATCAAAAAGCTCATTAGCCAATTTTCTAAAAAAGCTTATTTAAGTTGTGGTTTTTGTGTCTATATAAGTGTCTTATGCACCTGTTTTCTAAATGCAACTTGTGCATCTGTTTTGGGTTCCAATTTGTGGTTTATGCCTTTTAAGAATTTTTAGCCAAATCAGTTTAGTGCATGTTCTTAAAAAGTCAGATTTGGATAGCAATTCAAGGTTTAGATTCTAATTGAAATCTGTTTGAATTTGATGATTCTGAGCTTATTGTAGTTCTATCTAAATCTGTTTTGGAATTTTAGAAGTTATGGATTAGTTTTAGTCATGAGGATTTAGCTTTCAAGTTACCTGTCATCTCAAAAAGCTAAAAGCTATTAGACTAGATCTGCCTTTTTCATTGCCTTATTTCTAGCTTATCTCTTAATCATTTCCTTTGATTCCAGCTTATTTGAATCCTCTTAGTATTAGTCTTCATCTGTTTGAAGCTTTTGGCTCATGTTTAGAGCTTATATGTCCTTAATTCTAGCTTAAAATCTGTCATAAGTCTTAGAATTTGTTTTAAAAGTCTGCTGTGTTTTAGCTTATTAAGAGTTTTTCAGCTTATAATGTTTGCTTATTTTTGGTCTTTTTTTTTGCTTATTGAGTTCTAGGTTAGGACATTTAGCTTATTTAGAATTTGTCCTAGCTTATAGGGTCTTTTTGGCTTATTCAGTTAAGCTTAATAGCTCTTGTTAAAATTTTAAGCATTTTGCCCCTCTTAGTTAGCTATTACAGGATTATTTTGTTGAGGTTTCATAAAAGAAGTCCTTTTTTATTTAGTTTTGCTTTATTTTCACTTGGTCTTCGTTGTTTTAAAAAGAAAAATAAAAAAATGTTTTATTAAAAAAGAAAGGCCACAGGGGTCGAACCTGTGACCTCTCCTTCACAACCCCAACGCTTTAGCACACACACTCACTACCAACTGCCCTTGGGTCTTTTTCGATTAATACTTGCACTATTTAATTAATATAGTCAATCTTTCAATTTTAGCTTATTAGACTATTTTGCTTATTTACTGCTTATTTCTTCAGCCACTTTTCTAGTTTGTATTTCTTTCTTAGATTCTTCATAGTCTAAAGTAATTTTCCTAATTTTTCTAGATTTTTAATAATTAGTTTACTATTTTTAATATTTAATTTAGATTAAAACTGGTTTTTAATTCATAATAAATAAAATAAAAGTCAAAAAAAATATAACTCTTTTTTCTAAATTATTTTTAGTCATTTGGATTTATAAAAAATAACAAAAAACATTTGTAGGGTTAATATTTTGTATTTACGTGCTTAATGTCGCCGTTTTAAATTCCTGTTAACGTTTTTCATTAGTGCGTTAATTGTTTACTTGCTTCCTTTTGCGTTTTTTAGAATTAGAATAATCAAAAACTAAAGTACTTGATTTTCAAGCATCAACAAATATTTTTGTGGAATTCAATTTCATTTCTCGTCGGGATTCGACACTCTGGGAGATATTCTATTGTTTGGTCCTCAAGAAATTTTATATCTAAAGGAAACCTCTCTTTACTATAACTATTTGGTTATTTATTTTAGAATATACTATTTAATTATATATATATACAATTATTATATTCAAATTCAAGTTTTTGGCGCCGCTGCCGGGGAAGTGGTGAACGATTTTCGCGATGTATTTGAAGTTAGCACCTTGAAGATCCTTCCCCGTGAAGTTATCGTTTATAATTTTCTATTTTCTTTTATAAAACCATAAAAATACAAAAATATTTTGTTTTCAATTTATTTTATAAAATACCAAAAAAAAATTTGAAAAACATAAAAATCAACCGTTGTGTCACTTGAGAAAACGAGACTCACCCTTTAGATTTACAAACTTAAGACAGGTTTAAAGTGTGCCGATCCAACGAATTCCTTCGACCCGAAAGGAGAAGGTTTTTAAAACGCTTCGCGCTTACCCGCTCCTCCGCTTCTTTGTGCGTTTTTCTAAAGAGCTACCGTACACTTGTTCGATTATCGGTTACAAAAATATTTTCGTTTTATTTTTCTTATCTTGTTTTTAGTGCATGAGCACTCGCTCTAATTCTTCTAATCTATTTTCTCCCGCTTCGAGACCCCGAGATTCTTATTCGACGAAGGAATTTAGGGTGTAACGTCAATCTCTTTTCGACTTTGAAGATAGTTTATGAGCATTCCTTTCCATAATATACATTGGGACCGCTTCCTGCGGGGCCCCCTCTCCTAATTTATAATGGCTCTACCTCGGTGGTGGAGACACTAACGGGGCAAGCTCCCCGATCAATAGAGGAGTTGTGCCAACCATCTATAAATGGACGGGGCGGACCAATTGCCCCGATTCCAATTCAAGCAACGGATTTTGGACTTCGTCATCACATGATACAACAAGTTCAAAATACTTGCCAATTTCACGGATTATCGGGCGACGATGCCAATAGACATATTGATAATTTTTTGGAAATTACTCAACATATGAAGCAAAATGGGGTCTCCAATGACTCCCTTCGCTTGTCTCTTTTCCCATATTCCTTGACGCATCATGCTATCGCGTGGTATGATCGCCTTCCAAGGAATTCCATCCACTCTTTCGACGATATGATTAGGAAATTTCTCTTAAAATATTTTCCTCCTTCCATGGTAACTAAGTTAAGGAACGAGATCACGAAATTTGAGCAAAAACCGCACGGACATCATTATTTAAGGATAGGAGTGTTATAAATGGTCCATTGTTCTGGTAGACGGTACCTAACATAAAATGGCTTTGGTTACACTATTGATACGTTTTACAATGGTTTGACATTAAGTCGTCGGGACACCATCAATGCTGCAGCGGGAGGAACTTTTATGCAAAAGACACCGGAAGAATGTTACGAATTGATCGAGAACATGACCGCTCACCATAACCATTGGGACACTTCAGCAACTCGAGACGAGACGTCTAGAAATATCTCTTCTACTACTACTACCGAGAGTCCCGAAGTTGTTCGACAATTGGAATTAATGAATAGATTTTGTAGAATGATGAGAAAATACAATCATGTCAAATTTGTCCGTGAAGCAGAATGCGAGACTTATGGTGGTCCCCATTCCTTTATCGAGTGCCCAGCCGACGAGGGATAACTTAAGAGGACGCTTATGCTATACTTCGGGGTAACTTTAACTCGGGGGGGGTATTTCCTACCTACCGAAGGTGCTGATAATTTGCTTAGCTATCGCACGAAGAAACTACCTCAGGGACCACCCCGGTTTCAATCAACCGAATGTGCAAAATAATCAAAACTGATACAATCAAAATCAAAATCAAGGGAATTTTCAAGCCCCGAATTATCAAGCTCTAAACAATCAAGGAACAGGGCAAAATTTCAATCAAGGAAACAACAATTATCAAGATCCGAATTTTCAAACTCCGAATTATCAAGCTCAAGTTGGAACTTCAAACGAGTTAACAAACTACATGAAGAGTAATGAAGCTACGTTAAGAGCAATGCAACTCAAATGATGACATTGAAGACTAATTGCGAAATGAGTTCAAAATCTACGATTTGATGCAAGACCCAACAAAATAGAAAATCAAAACAATCAAATATATAAACTTAAAACTAATATGCATAATCAAATTTCATGGGGTTCGGGATCATTCCTAGATAATACCGTTGCTAACCCGGACGGTTGACGTTGAAAGATTTTCCACCCGAAGTGGTGTTGCTAATAATGGACCTCCTACAATTCCACCTACTCATTCTCCTCTCCCAAAGGAAGTGGAACGTGAAAACCGAGGCGACAAAGGACAAGGTGCAAAATACAAGTTTAGGAAGTACCGCACACGTCCAACCTCCGGTTGTCCAAGACCCGATTCCGGAGCCCGAAGTTGCTCCGAAGCCTAATCCTAAACCGTCAATACCTTATCCTTCGAGGCTTAACGACCAAAAGCTCCGTGAAAAAGCTAATAATCAAATGTTAAAGTTTCTTCAAATCTTTCAAAAATTACACTTCGATATTAGCTTCATGGATGCTCTTCTTCATATGCCGAAGCTTGCTTCTACGTTTAAGAGTCTTCTAAGTAATAAGGAAAATTGTTTTTTTGAATTAGCAATATACTCCGTTAATTGGGATATTTGTATCGGCAGGTTGCTCCTAAGAAGTTGCCCAAAAAACTTGGAGACCCCGTCAAGTTTTTAATCCCGTGTGATTTTTCAGAGCTAGATGAATGCTTAGCCTTGGCCGATCTTGGCGCTAGCATTAATCTAATGCCTCTTTCCGTGTGGAAACAGCTTTCGCTCCCGGACCTCACTTCGACCCGCCTTGACAACTAGTTACTTGAAAATCGATTCGGTTGCTCATCCACAATATAAAAAAAAAATGGGCTTGTCGCTAAAGATGTTTTTGTGAAAGTAGGAAAATTTTATTTTCCGGCGACTTTGTTGTAGTAGATTACGATGTTGATCCTCCTTTTATGGTTCCCCTCATCTCGGGGAGGAGACCTTTCTTGAGGACGGCAATAGCTTTAATCGCATGTTTACTCGTGAAGAAATTTAACCTCTCACGAGTTCGATGATGAGGCCATTACATGTAATTTCGGGCAAAGTTTGAGCTACTTCCGTTAGTTCATAACCGGTTAAATCAAGTCATGTCTATAGAACGTTGCTTTGTGAGGAGTATGTCAGAAGGTGCTCGGATTTTGGGATAATTCGTCAAGTGGAAATCCCACTCCTTCGGATCCTACTATCGCTTCTTCTTCCCCCTCGTTCACTCCTTTTGAAGGAGGAGATTTCATTTTGGAAGAAATTGAGACTTTTTACATTACCCCGGAAGCGATTTCTAATTTAGATTATGATTATTACGACACGGAGGGAGACATTCTTTACCTTGAAAAATTGTTAAATGAAGACCCATCTCCGACTCTCCCTCCGATGAAGAATGACGACCTTAAGCAAGTTGATGTTACTATGACGAAGCCTTCAAACCGAAGTACCTATGAAACTTCGATACAAGCTTATGGTTTTACCGTCGCATTATTTTTAAATATGCTTTTTAGAAGAGTATTGATTAGTTATCATCATAATTTCTAACAAGAATTAAAAAGAAGAAAGAAAAAGCCGCCCCTTTTAAAGGTTCTTTAGTCCAACAAACGGGCCTTCGCATGGAAAATTTCTGACATTTAGGTTATCAATACCCTTGTTTCTTGTACTCACTAGATCTTATTGGAATGACGATTTCAAACCGGCCGGGTTCAACATCAATGAAGGCGTGAGAATCCAAAAATTATTGAGGTTATCAAAAAAGGAAGTTATAAAACTCCTTGATGCCGGATTGATTTACCATATCTCCAATAGTTCGTGGGTGAGCCCCGTTCATTGTGTGCCTAAAAAGGGTGGCATGACCATAGTTGAAAACAAAGATAATGAGTTAATACCCACTAGGTTAGTTACGGGATGCGGACGTTTGTATCTGATTTTACTAAAAGCTTAATGATGCACACTCGTAAAGGACCATTTCCGTTGCCTTTTTATGGATCATAAATGCATAGTATATTTAGCAGGGAATGAATACTATTGTTTTCTAGATGGTTTCTCGGGATATTTTCAAATTCCTATTGACCCACAAGACCAAGAGAAGACCACCTTCACTTGCCCTTATAGGACGTTTGCCTACCGACGTATGCCTTTCGGTTTATGTAATGCTTCCGGGCACGTTCTAAAGGTGCATGATGGCCATTTTCCACGATATGATCGAGGAAATAATGGAAGTCTTCATGGACGATTTCTTGGTCTTCGGGGATTCTTTCTCGTCTTGCCTTTCCCATTTAGACAAAATGCTAAAACGGTGCGAAGAAACCAACTTAGTTCTAAATTGGGAGAAGTGCCATTTCATGGTTAAAGAGGGCATAGTCCTCGGCCATAAGATTTCAAAGTCCGGGATTGAGGTCGACCGAGCTAAAGTTGATGTTATAGCTAAACTCCCTCATCCGACTTCCGTTAAAGGTGTTCGAAGTTTTTTAGGGCACGCCGGGTTCTACCGTCAATTTATTTAAGATTTTTCTAAAATCACCTGGCCGATGACCCATATTTTATAAAAAGAAACCTCGTTTGTTTTCTCAAAAGAATGTATTGAAGCGTTTAATATACTTAAAAAGAAGTTATACGAAAAGCCCCGTATTTTAGGATCTGCCCCCGATTGGACCTACATTTGTAAATTATGTGTGAGTAGTGATTATGCGGTCAGGTGCGTTCTTGGGGCTACGAAAGACCAAAATTTTCAGCCTATACACTGGCAAGGTAGCCACATGAAGGATAATGCTCAAGCACATTACACTACAACAGAAAAAGAGTTATTAGCCGTGGTGTATGCTTTCGAGAAATTCTGGCCTTACTTAGTCTTATCAAAGACCATAGTGTGTACAGACCATTCGGCTCTCAAGTATCTTCTTACTAAGTAGGATGCTAAGCTGAGATTACTCTGGTGGATTTTCCTACTCCAAGAATTTGATGTCATTATTCGTGATAAAAAAGGAGCGGAGAATCTCTTGCTGGCCGGACCATGTGTCTAGATTAGTGGAATCCTAATCAAGGTGATCTTGACGGAAAAAGGAAAATAACCATAAACATTTTTCCTCTCGAGACCCTTGGAATGATATATTTTCATAATGATTTAAGTACCTATGGTTTGCCAACATTGTCTAAATTACACATGTGCGGGAATTTTGTAGTAAAAAGTGATGTCGGTCCAAACAAAAGAGTGAAGAAAAATTCTTTAAGGACATAAAGCATTATTTTTGGGACGACCCCTCTTGTTTAAGATTTGTGTGGATCAGGTGCGATTTAGACGGTGTGTTTCACAGACAATAAAGCCGTTGTATCCTCACCGGCTTGCCATAATGGACCACCGGGGTGGGGGACATCTTGAGTGCGAAACTACACGCTAAGAAAGTCTTCTATTCCGGTTTCCTATTGGATAAAAATTTAACCGCGATGCCACAATGACATTGAGTTTATAGTACATGTAATTCATGTCTAACGTCAGGCAAAAATCTCGCAATAAAGTCGTATGCCTTAAAATGAAATTCATTGTATGGAAGTTCTTTGACGTGTGGTGGCAATCGATTTATGGGATCGTTACCGTCTTCTCAGCAGGGAACAAGTACATTCTCGTGGCCGCTTTCGATGTACTTGTCACTCAATGGGTTGATGCAAAATCGCTACCCCAACTTATGATTGCTCGAGTTGTTGTATAAATTCTTTGATATCTCTTTTTGCCCTATTTGGAAACTCCCGTGCTTATAATTAGTAATCGTGGGCGGTACTCACTTTTGTAATGATCAATTTGCAAAAGTTATGCTTAAGTATGGAGTTACTCACCGTCTTTCTACCGCGTATCATCCACAAACGAGTGGACAAGTGGAGGTTTCAAATCGTGGTTTGAAACGTATTTTGGAAAGGACCGTAGGTGAAAACCGTTGAACTTCTTGGTCTGATAAGTTAGATGATGCATTATGGGCCTTCCGTACCGCTTTCAAAACACCCATCGGGTGCACTCCTTATAAGCTCGTGTACGGAAAGGCTTGCCATCTTCCTTTCGAAATTGAACACAAGGCCTATTGGGCCTTAAAAGTCCTGTAATTTTGCCTTAAGACCGCGGGTGTTCACCGGAAGAAGAAAGTGCAAGATGATATGAATTAAATGAACTCCCGAGATCAAGCTTATGAGAAATCTTTAATCTAATAAGAGGAAAACGAAGAGATGTTTCATGATTCTAAGATTAAAAACCGCGTTTTCAACGTTGGTGATCGGGTTCTTCTCTTTAATTCTCGATTAAATATTTTCTCGGGCAAGCTCAAAATCCGTTGGACCGGACCATTCACCATTGCTTAAGTTTTCCCTTAGGGAACCATCGAGTTTATCTCAAACACAAATGACCAAAATTTCAGGTGATCAGTCATAGACTTAAAAATTATTTTGGAGTGTGGGGACATACCACAAATGTTGTACCGGATATCCAACTTTTCCCCATGGACACTAAATTCGGCGGTTCGAGTCAGGCTTGTGACTTGGTTATCACAAAATAAGCGCTTCGTGGGTGCGAACCACATGTCTTATCCTTGTAGTCGTATATTAGTTAATTGTTATTAATAAGTGTGGATGTGAGGAGGCTCGCCTCTTCCTTTCTCGTGTTTTCATGTTTTGTGTGTTTTATGTCCAGGATTGCCCGGATTATGAAGACTCTCGTGCTCGTGGTTTTGTCCATCGTCCACTCGATCTTCAATCCTTCGCATGCTTATATATGGGAATCTGATATCCTAGAATCTTATTGATTTAACGTTTATCTATTAGCATCCTTAATAATAAACGGCTTTTAGATTTGCGTAGAGACCCCTTAATATTTGGATTATGCCTTGAAATTAGTATGGGGGTGACAGTCTCACATTGAGGACAATGTGTAGTTCTAGTATGGGGGGATCTTTCGATTTGATCTTACTTGCATTTGCCTTGTCTTCACGTAACCCTATTTTTCCACCAAAAATAGCAAAAATATGCCAAAATTAAAAAAATTCAAAAATAGAATAAGTGTTTTGACACAAATTTTGTCTTTTTAAGGTATAAATTTTGACTTGATCGAGCATGTTGCGCTCTAGCTTGCCCCCTTTAACCTTATTATAATTTTTAACTTTTGTTAGGCTTTTATAATAGAAGCTTTAAAACGTGAATTCTACTGAAAAGAGTAGAGTTTGCAAGTTTCCTGATAGACTTTAAATCATGCAAAGGCTTATTTTATTAGACTAAAGCAATTCGCGGAATCTTTTTATTAAAGTTTTAAATTTGCGAAAAGAACGGAAAATATGAATAGAGTTTTATATAAGTTTAGATGTTAAACATTGAGTAGGTTGGATCTCTTTAAGGCTCATAGAAGTTAATTGTGGCTTTTTGCTCCCAACTAGCTTAATAAACATTATATAATTGTGAATAAATAAAGTTACTTTAGGTTTTGCGATTTTTTTTTTAGTTTAGATCACTTAGTAGAGATTCCTTTCTAGTGAATAAGTAAGGTTACACTTCGAAGGTTTTGTCAGTGTTGTGGGAGGGGAATAGGCTACGATTCCTGACGGCTCTGCTACCGTTGTTAGGTAGTTAAAGACACGGGGATTGAAATTTGGCTAACCAATAATAATAATGTTATGTAATAAACCGAAGCTGAAATAAGATCACTACCTCTTACCGGCTCACAACCGATGTGGTAGTCGTTTAAAGGGTGGAGGTAATAATAATAATAAAAACTGTGGGCTGATAAAAGTTTATTGCCTCTTGTTAGGCTCACAACCGATGTGACAGTCTTCTAAATAAGGCACATAGTAATAATCCAAGACTGATAAAAGTTTGTTGCATCTTGCCGGCTCACAACCGATGTTGCAGCCTTCAAAAAGGTCGAGGCATCACCGAGGATGAAATAACCCACTCCTGGACCATGGTCGGCTCGCATACCGATGTGGCTGTTGTTTAAAGGACCAAGGTTTAATAATGTTGCAACAATAATAATAAAGCCAAATTTCGACTCCGAGGTTATCTAAAAAGGATAACCCCTAAATCATGCGAAATTAGAACCTTAATGTGGACCTTATTCTCACCATATCGTCTCTTTAGGAAAGGATTTCAAACTAATTGTGGTCTAAACCTGTTTATTACTTTATTTGAATAAGACATTAATTTATTTGTCACAAATAATAATAATAAAATACTTTTGAGCGATCTACGGCAATAAGGGAGCGGAAAGTAGCTATGCATCCACAATTAGCTTTTATGAGTAGTGTTAGCATCTTTAACTGTGTACTTAACTAATGATTTCGTTTTCAGGCTTGGTCTTGGGGGGGTTGGTTAATTCCGGTTGATAAAATCAAGGACGATGAATTTATCCTTTTTAGTGTTTCTTGTTCCGTGAAGTTATGATATGTATGAATGTTAATAATAAATGCATAAAAATGGTAAAACGGGGGGCTTTTCAAAACTAGTGATTTCTTAATCCCCTTAGATGAACACTTAGCTACTTTTTAAGGTAATTAGTCTAAGGGGGTTGAAATTTTTAGTTTTAAGTGTGTATTATTGAATTGCATTGAGGACACGGGGCATTAGCTTTAGTATCGGGGGATTTTTTTTTATATGTGTTTAATCACATATCATTTAACCTTATTAAAATGAGCTTAAAAGACCAAAAATGCATGGAAAATACATTGTATATGTGTGTTTTGAAATTTGTATTGTGCAGGTAACAGATATTTAATAAAAGGACAAAAAACAAAGCAAAATGGACAAAACCAAGCACGGGGATGGAAAGAGCGCGAAAAACCGAAGCCGAAAGCATACCCATCTTCTATGAACCAACCCGGGCCCATTTTAGTGGGCCGGGTCAGCCCACTAAGACATATACCACACTAAATATAAGCCTAATTCACTTATATAATCCATGTCCAAAATCCATAAATCCTATAACCCTTTCCTGGCCCAAATAAACGAATCCAAGCCCAACACCCTTTTTATAAGCCTGGTCAAAGTCAAAGATATAACAACAGGTCAAACTTACTGTTCTTCACCCTCTTTCCCTCCCACACTTTTACGCAGAGCTCAAACATAAGAAGGGTAAATTCAAGCCGTTAACCCACACACCCATCTTTCTAGAAGGATTACTAACACCCTCTGACATCCTCATTAGCCACACTAGCAATCCCACATCACCCTATTGGCTAATTAGACGTGTACTTGATCCAACGGCTCAAAGATTAAAGATTAGAGGCGGTTATTGATAGAGGGAAAGATTAGAGGGATGGGGGATAGAGAGGAGTCATGAAGGATATAAGGTTCCTCTCACCCCTATAAATAGAGGGCTTGATCATACAGTAGAGGCGTGTAGGATTTTATCTTAGCTTTTAGTAATTTAGTAGCTTATTGTAGCTTGTAGCTTAATTTTCATGTAACTTTCCTTTTCCAAGCATTGTAAACCTTTAAATTTTTAATAAAAGTCAGTTTTCATTTAATTTCGTGTTCAATTCTAGTTTTTCCTTAATGCAATGTTGTTTAATTTGATCATAAGCTCCTAATAAGCTCTTATAAGCTCTGAATTACTACATAAGTTTGCTTATACTCAGTTTAGCCTTCAAAAGCTAAACTGAGTTTAGATTTTCACTTAAAATCCCTCCTAAAATTACTCAGTTTTGTTATGGATGATATGCCAATTAATGGAAGGGGCTTATAGACCTGTTCTAGCTTGTTGAAAAGCTCTTTTGAGCATTTCAGATCCCTGTTTTGAGCTTGGGATCAAGGTACACTTCCTTTCTCTTTCTAGCTTAATCTTTTGATATTGCTAATTTCTGCTTATTTAGCTTATAATTATGCTTATCTTATGCTTATTTGTGCCTATTTAGTTCTATATAAGCTTGTCTTATTCAGTTTATAGTTTAGCTTAGATTTAATCTTAATTTCCATAAATTTGCCATCATCTTAGTTAGAAAATAGCTTTTAGCCTAGCTTATTTCTAAGTGATTATTTTTCATTAGAGTGTGCTTAATTGTTCTTTAATTGCCTTATGCTTAATCTGTTTCAGCATTTAAGAGCTTATTTGAATCTGCCTAAGCTTAAAATTGCTTTTAAAAGTTTTAAAGGGGTGTTTGGCACAAGGAATTTTAAACTGCTTATGTAGCTTTGGGTTTTCAAGTCAATTTAAAAAAGCTTTAATTAGGTCTAAAAGATGGTTTTAATAAGCTTAGAGTTGTATTTGTCAAGTTTTTAAGTCTTTGTTATCAAATGTGCCAATGTGCAGTTTTGAAGTTTGATCAAAAAGCTCATTAGCCAATTTTCTTAAAAAGCTTATTTAAGTTGTGGTTTTTGTGTCTATATAAGTGTCTTATGCACCAGTTTTCTAAATGCAACTTGTGCATCTGTTTTGGGTTCCAATTTGTGGTTTATGCCTTTTAAGAATTTTTAGCCAAATCAGTTTAGTGCATGTTCTTAAAAAGTCAGATTTGGATAGCAATTCAAGGTTTAGATTCTAATTGAAATCTGTTTGAATTTGATGATTCTGAGCTTATTGTAGTTCTATCTAAATCTGTTTTGGAATTTTAGAAGTTATGGATTAGTTTTAGTCATTAGGATTTAGCTTTCAAGTTGCCTGTCATCTCAAAAAGCTAAAAGCTATTAGTTAGTATATGCCTTTTTCATTGCCTTATTTATAGCTATCTCTTATTCATTTCCTTTGATTCCAGCTTATTTGAATCCTCTTAGTATTAGTCTTCATCTATGTGATGAAGCTTTTGGCTATGGTTTTTTTTTTTTTTAGTTTTAGATGTTTTTTTTTTTAGTTTTTTTTTTTTTTTTTTTTATATGTTTTTTTTTTTTTTTTTTTTTTTATCTTTTTTTTTTTTTTTTTTTTTTTTCTTTTTTTTTAGATTTTTTTTTTTTTTTTTTTTTTTATTTTTTTTTTTTTTAGAAGCTTATGTGTCCTTAATTCTAGCTTAAAATCTGTCATAAGTCTTAGAATTTGTTTTAAAAGTCTGCTGTCTTTTAGCTTATTAAGAGTTTTTTAGCTTATAATGTTAGCTTATTTTTGGTCCTTTTTGCTTATTTGAGTCTAGTGTTAGGTACATTTAGCTTATTTAGAATTTATCCTAGCTTATAGGGTCTTTTTAGCCCCTATTCTGTAGCTCAATAAGCTTGTATAAATTTAAGCATTTATGCCCTATTAGTTAGCTTATTACCAGCTTATTTTGTGAGTTTCATAAAAAAGTCCTTTTATTAAGTTTGCTTATTTTCACTTGGTCTTTCATAGTTTCAAAAAGAAAAAAAATGTTTTATAAAAAAGAAAGGTCACAGGGGTCGAACCTGTGACCTCTCCTTCACAACCCCAACGCTTTAGCACACACACTCACTACCAACTGACCTTAGGTCTTTTTCGATTAATACTCATATTTAATTATATAGGCAATATTTCTAGTTTTGCCTTATTGCTAAATTTTGCTTATTTAACTGCATATTTCTTCCAGCCACTATAACAAAACTGAATTTTCTCAAATGCAAAATTCAACCAATGTTACTATGGATCACAATTGTACAGGAAAAATTTTTCGCTCTTTAGACATTACTTGCATAACTAAAGTAGATGCGCTCACGCAACCTCCTATGCCATCTTATCCTATTTATATGTCAAGCAAACATCTATTAACATATAAGTAGTCGATCATCTTAATATCTTTATTTACATAGTACATTACTTCATATATGTACCAGACGCATCGTTATATCAAAAATGGGCTTTAAACCTTTATCGTATAACTCTCTAAACCTCTTATTCTCATGAAGGTTAATATCCTAAAGGGAATGGACATACGCTACTTAAATGCATATATACAAGTCATATAACATCTCATTTGAATAATACTTTCCCTCCAAAATAAGGTACAAGTCCTTTAAAGCATAATGTACAAGTCATTAATGCATGATATCCAAATAGCATTTTACACTCCTTTTCCAAGGTAATCTTGTACAATCTATGAAGTACAAGTTACAAGCAAGTCATATACTTAATTTACAATCCATATTCATTCTCATTTCATGAAATTACAAGAAATCCAAGTTAGAAACCCTAACTTGAGCTAAATAGTAAACTATGACCCGTTTCTTAGTTTTTATCCATTATAAACCTCCCCCAAATAAGTTGTAATAACTTAATTTACAACATTACTAATCATATACAATCATCATTTCATTTCATTTGTATGCGAATTGAATCAAAGAAACCCTAAACGTGCCCTAATGAGAACATTCGACCCGTTTACTTGTTTTCACCCATTTTTAACACAAACCACCTATCAATTCTTGCTAATTATCCTAAATACAAGTCTTAGATGAACATCATATCTATCATTCAAATCATAAGAAAATTCTCGAACAACATGCAAAGCAAAAACCCTAAACGTGCTATGGAAACTCGTGACCTTTTTCTTGCTAATTTAACCATTTTTTGGAAAGTTTCCTTGCAAACTAAGCAACTCATGACTCTCACCAAATGCTACCTTAAGTAGCTTACAAGCACCGTGATTCATTTCCATGGCAAAATCAAGCCACAACCTCACCTTGTTGGTCATTTCATGCTTTGCAACACCACAAACACCCAAAACCACCTCCACATCACCTCTCTACCACTCTAGCCTCACCACATCACCCTCATAGACTCCCTAACTCAGCTACATCAGTATCATGACACCTCACCCCCTCACCTTGGTCTCTAAGTTTTGAAATAACTATAAATAGGGGTGTTATGCCTTCATTTCAACTCATCCCCCACTTCCTCCTATATAACCCTTTATTAGCACGCATTCCTTGTGTCAAGAAGATCCTAAAGAGATCTAAGAAGGTCTCAATTTATCATAAGTTAAATGCAAAAGAAACAAAGAAAAGAAGCCGGGGGGAGTCGTTATTTATGGTACGAAGCTAAACGTCCCAATTTCAAACACCGTTTCATGCTTTAAGCTCAAACCCAGGTTCTATGATCTTCATACATGCTCTACACTTTATAATTTTCATATTGATCCTAATAGACTCTGGTTAAGTTTTATAACTCAATTTCATTGCATTTTCCATTTTGATCCAAAACCGTTACACCCGAAAACCCTGATTTTTTGTTTTTCTTAAAAAGAAATGTTATTATGGTTAAAATATTGTTACTATTATCCTACCATGCTTAACTAATGTTATTATAACTACTTTATCAAGTTTTGAAGGAATTTGAATTAAAAACCCGCGCGTTTACGTTTTGAAACCCTAATTTAACCCGTTTTGCTTCCTAGCTTAACAAATCGTTATTTGAACTTTCATTTATGTTAAACCTTCTCTGTTTAGCTTATATTAACAAGCTATAACATGCTAATATCATTTATAAACTTAAAATAAGCTTGCATGGCATTTTGGACTTGTTTTGCAAAAGTATTCCATGCAAGGGGTATATATCGTAACTTTCTGAAACTTATAACTAAAAGGACTGAAAATGTCATTTTATCAAAGTTATAACTATAGGGGTCTATCATGTCAGTTTTCAAAGTGCAAGGTTTACTTTGTATATCTTTTAAACTAGAAGGACCAAACTTGTAAAAGTGCAAACTCCAGGTATTAGTTTTCCATTTTTCATTTTTAAGGGTCGAAAATGTAACATTTTGAAAAAAGTTATAAAAACATGTTTTAAACCTTACAAGGATACCTTTAACTTTAATGAACGTTCTCGTGCTTTCATTTCCAGATATTGATCCAAACGCTTTTAACCGATTATATCGTTTCACAATGACTAGGGTGCTTCATAATTAAAGGGGTT
Source organism: Tanacetum coccineum (assembly GCA_026074375.1). Classification (NCBI taxonomy): domain Eukaryota; kingdom Viridiplantae; phylum Streptophyta; class Magnoliopsida; order Asterales; family Asteraceae; genus Tanacetum; species Tanacetum coccineum. The sequence goes on along the minus strand of BQNB010065170.1, from coordinate 7,838 downwards.
TCATCTTGGTTTACGTTCCTGACTGGTTGTTGGGTTTACGTATTTTTAAAGTTCCCTAGCTCCTCAACGTTTAATGAACGACTTCTGAAATTATGATGGCCTAAACGGTGATACAATTATTTCCAAACTTTCCAATCAAATTCATAACACTATTTAGACTCTTGAACCAAATTTCTAGAGTGCAATCTACCTACAGTATTGACATATTTACTCAGGTTGCTGGTCGTGGCTGTTTACTATCATTTGCTATTATCGACTTCCTGTTATGATTATGATCAAGGGCGTCAGCTTTTTTTTGGAGAATATTTATTACAACTACATATTCAGGTGAAGTTCATAACCTCGCCTTTACTTATTTACATGTTTTATAACCCGCAGGGGGGGGATACAGTGTTACAAAAACTTTTTATATACTTGTTTATCTTTATAACAATGTGATTACTTTTCAAAGACTTATGAGTTCATAACCTCACATACTTTATAAACCGTGATACCGGCTATAAACCATGAATACAAGTGTTTTCCAACTATATGCTATCCTGATATATTATTGCCTTACAGTACATGAAAATATCTATTTGGGTAATATCTCCCCAATATCTCTTTAATATCTATTTGGGTAGTATCTCCCAATATCTCTTTAATATCTATTTGGGTAATATCTCCCAATATCTCTTAAATATCTCTTTGGGTAGTATCTCCCAATATATCTTTAATATCTCTTTGGGTAGTATCTCCTAATATCTCTTTAATATCTCTTTGGGTAATATCTCCCAATATCTCTTTAATATCTCTTTGGGTAGTATCTCCCAATATCTCTTTAATAATCACTTTGAGGTAGTATCTCCCTAATATTCTCTATTGGGTATATTCTCCAATATCTCTTTATGTGATTCATGGAGTTTTTAGTGGTAATAATATTGTTCTCTCATGGATAATATTGTTATCTCATGTAATATTTACCTGCAATACCAATATTTCCATTTGATAACTTGCTATTCAACTAATTACATATCAAACCTATGATCATTTCACTCAACCTTTGTGTTGTCCATTCTTTTTATGCATGTTATCCCAGGTAATTGAGCAACTTTTGGAAATGGACTCTGAAGTTGGCTAAACTTGTTATCATTCACATTTTATGTTTCTAGATTTTTGGGACCTGTCCTTTTGTAAAACTTTTATTTTAAATGAATAATAACGTATTTTTGAAAACAAACGTCTCATTTTTGAGTCGTTTCTTTGTTTATGTTGTTGTTATCCATGAAGATACCCTAGATTGGCTTCCGCTGCTATATTAAAAATGGGGGTGTTACAGTTTTGGTTATATAGCGACCCCCACATGGTTATAGAGAACAAGGTCAGAAAGACACCTTACACTATAACCACAATTTGTTTTTCTAGCCATCAAAGTCCTTCGTGCCACTACATTTCGGATCAGTATGTAAAGATACATAACTATTATACTATACCATAAATAACTTATGTTATTTACGACTGGGTTGTTAACAGAACGATGTCTTCTCCCAACCACTCTACTTCCGATATTGAGGATTGCTTTTTCCTCTAGAATTTCTTAATTATACTTCGGGTCTCATCAGGTTTTATTTCCCAGCCTTCATCGGGGAAGGATAAGCTGTCTTTTAACTCCTCGGATAAACTAATAGAGATATATGATCACTCAGTTTCTTACATTTCTACAATAATCCTTGTTTAAAGGACGTACAAGCATTTTATGCTAAGGAATCACCTATTTCACCACCAGATCCCATTACTCCACCAGCTATTTTGACTCCATCTTCGGTATTACCACCATCACTACTATTTGATCCCCGCCGTATTTCTTGTTCCTGAAGAAAACTAGTTACTACATAAGAAGCAAAACCATTCTTCCTAACTACGTTATCTAATTTCATATCGGATCATAATTGTAAGTTGGTTATCACCATCTTTCTCAGTTTATACTCCTACCCCACCTCGAATATTTGAAATAGGAAAAAGTTAAAATTAAGATGCATCCTAAGACATCTTGAGGAACAAATCGATGATATTTTGAATTACATAGATGAACTCTCTTTTGCACCGCATTGAGATAATGGAAAGAAGGGACGTATTATTAATGATAGAATGATCATACGAAGGAGAATGGTAACGAACTAAGACCGAACTTAAGAGAATTCCGTACTCATAGATTATCAAACTTCAAAAAGAAGCGGTTAGGGAAAAATGATAAGATTGCCTTTGCTCACTACAGAATTTCCAATCTTGAACAAAGCATTGAGGAGATCACAAGCTCGTCACCAAACAGATTAGGAAGATTTTAGGATGTCACAAACATCTTAGTACTATTTATAGCTTTATCCTAGCACGGGATTGTGGTATAAATAAAACGCTTGTAATAATCTTGATATGTATAGTAAAAAGGCAGTTGTTTATACAAAGGAATCCGTTTTGTTATAAAAACCTCTTTTTCTAGCTTATCTCTCTTTCATCATCATCTCCATCATTTGCATCATTATCTCCGTCTTCATCATTATGAATCATACCATAACCTCTAAGTGCTTAAAATTTAAAAATGAGCATTACTCTTTAAGCATTTTAAACATCACATTTTCTTTTAAAACTTGTGATATCATTCTTACTACGTGTTGTCTTATGTTGATAGAATGCCTCCTAAAGGACCGTCAACATCTAAAACACCAGCATAAACTTTAGTTGACATCCAGCAGACTAATTATGATGGTATTACCGCCGCTTGGAAGCACAAGCTGCTACTTGGTAAATGCCGACAATCCAAAAGGAACCACTGGTCCCAGAGAATTCTAAAGCAAAATGAGACTTACAAAAAAGTCATAAATTGTCAACCTTCTACTTTCAATGGCATGAAAGGAGTTGTTGACCTTATCCGTTGGTTTGAACATACTGAATCGCTATTTTCTCGTTGCAAGTGTGCCGAGGAAGACAGAGTAACATTTGCTACTAGTACTCTAACCAATGATGCCTTGTCTTGGTGGAATGCATACGCCCAACCTATCAGAATAGAACAAGCCAATAGGATCACCTGGACCGAATTAAAAAGGCTCTTGACCAATAAGTATTACCCTCGAACTGAAGTCAAGAAAATGGAAGACGAATTTTACAACTTGGTTGTAAAAGGAAATGATCTCAAGACTTACGTTAGAAGATTTCAGGAATTAGCAGTCTTATGTCCAAACATGGTACCAAATTCTGAGAAACTTATGGAAGCTTTCATCGGAGGATTGCCCCAAAGCATTGAAGGAAACGTTACTGCTTTAAAACCTCAGACTTTGGAGGAAGCCACCAACATAGCTCACAGACTAATGGATCAAATAATAAAGCATGAATTCTGATGCAAGACACAATAATCATAAACAAAGTTTGAAGATAAAAAGAAAACACCATCGACTAACAGAACTACCCCAATTATCGCAACAACATAACCACTCCTAACAATCGCAACAATGACAACTATCAAAATAACCACAACGATCACAACGTAACATGATTACACACCAAGCAGAATAGAAAAACAGAAACTGTTAGGACTTTTCTTGACAACAGATACCATGGAAACCTTCCTTTGGTATCAAGATGCACCCTGCATCACACGGAGTTTTCATGTCAAGTATCGGACTTGCAACAAGTGGGTCTTTCTGACCAAGAGACATGCAGAGAACAAAAGGATCAACCGATGAAAACAACTCTGAGGATACTCAGGTATCGCTACTAGTTACATATGAAGGATCTTCACTGAATCCCAACTTCATAAAACCCCAAACACAAGCTTCCAATCTTGTCATTTGTTGCTTTTATCTAGAATCCTATCATAAGACACGTAGCATAAGTATCAACACTCTTTGAGTTTCGGGATTAAAGATATGGTAAATTTATACCATGAAATAATAACGGATTATTCATTTTATCTTGTTATCCGGGTGATTTCAAAAAAGACGTTCATTTGTTAATTCCTTCTATGTTCAACTATGAATACTCACCTATCATTACATTTTTGAATACACTTATTATCATTGAAATTACAAGGGAAAAATACGGCATCATTGCCAACTAATATCTCATTATTTTCTCATTACCTTTTATGATTTTGAAAATATCTTCTCATCTTTCCTACATATTACATTGTGATCTCTGTTTTTATGCTTAGAGTAAGACAATTTATGATCATCTTATTGAAATGAATTAGGACGCTTCTTCATTTGAATAAGAAATTATAAATCTCTGAACTATGAATTTATAAATTCTCAGTTACAAGGATTTGGACGCTTTCTTTTTCTGTGTAAAGTAATTAATTATAAATAAAGTAGGCTTTGTATATAACAAAATGTACAAACATGTTTATTTCAATCCGTTTGTACAAATAATTCCTTATTCATTTATCAATTATATTACATTCATCATCTGTTCATTTCCAAATCTGTATCCCATACTATGATTAGCAAAACTCTCTTACAAATTCATTATCATTCCTGACATCTCTTCCGGGCATTTCGACTTAAAAAATCTTGGGATGAGACATTATGTAAGGGGTGGAGGAGGACTTTAAAAACTAGAATTTTCATCTCAAAGGCAAAATAAACTTATGGTTATGATGATTCAAAAATTGTACAAGAAAAATTTTTCGCTTTATTACATTTACTTGCTTAACTAAAGTAGGACGAGCTCAGCAACCTACCTTGCCATCTATATCTATATATATGTCAAAGAAAACATTCATTCATACATATCCAAGTCGATATCTTAATATCTTTATTACAAAGGTACATTACTATAATAATTACCATTCCACAACGTTATATTAAAAACGGGGATTTAAAACCATTATCGTTAATACATATTAACCTCCTAATCAATGAAAGGTTAATTCTAAAGCGTATGTACAAGCTACTAATGCATATATATACTCATAATAAATCTCATTTGATATAATCGTTCCCACCAAAACAAGGTACAAGTCCTTTAAAGCATACTATGTATATGTCATAAATGGCACGATTGTTCCTTAATAGACCGTTTTTTTATTTACCTCTGTTTTCTAAAGGTTTCTTGTACTATCTATTAAAACCAAGTACAAGTTACCAAGCAAGTAGGTATACTTCATTTACAATCCATATTCATTCTCATTTCATGAAATTACAAGAAATCCAAGTTAGAAACCCTAACCCGAGCTAAATAGTAAACTATGACCCGTTTCTTGGTTTTTATCCATTAATAAACCTCAACAACCCCTAAATAGTTGTTTAATAACTTAAATTACCACATTTCTATATCAATTTTACAATATCATTTCATCTTTTCATTTATTTTGTATGCGAATTGAATCAATAAGAAAACCCTAAACTGCACCTAAGGAAGAACTATTCGATCGTTTACTGTGTTTTCACCATTTTTAAACACAAAACACCTATCAATTCTTGTTAATTATCCTTATTAAAATGTCTTGGTGGAAACATATATCTTCATCATTTCACATGAATACCTCGAAACGCAAAGCCAAAAACCTAAAAACGAGCCCTATGGAACCCGAGACTCTCTTTTCTTGACAATTTACCCTTTTGAAAGTTTCCTTTTGCAACCAAGCACCTATCATGTGACTCACCACCTGCTACCATTAAGCAGCTTACAAGCACCTTGATTCATTTCCATGGCCAAAATCAAGCCACAACCTCTCCTTGTTGTCTCATTTCAGACCGCGACACACAAATCACCCAAAAACCACCTCCCACATCACATCTCTTACTCTCTAGCCTCAACACATCCCATCATAGACTCCATAACCTCAGCTACTATCAGTATCATGGACCACCTCACCCCCTCATTTGGTCTCTAGTGTTTAAAATAACTAGAATAGGGGTGTTATGCCTTCATTTCAACTCATCCCCCACTTCCTCCTCTATAACCCATTTCTAGCAGCAATCCTTTGCTCAATAAGATCCTATAGTTCCTAATAAGTCTCAAGAATAGAATTAAAGCAAAAGAAACCAAGAAAAGAAGCCCCGGGGGAGTCGTTATTCTAGGCGTACGAAACTAAAAGTCCCAATTTCAACCCGTTTCCAAGCTATAAGCTCAAACCCAGGTTCTATGATCTTCATACCTGCTCCTACACTCTTATAATGTTCATATTATCCTAAATATACTCTTGTTAAAGTTTTATAACTCAATTCATAATCATTTTCCATTTTGATCCAAAACCGTACACCCGAAACCCTAATTTTATGTTTTTCTTAAAACTAAATGTTATAATGGTTAAATATTGTTATAATCTATCCTAACATACTTAACTAATGTTATTATAACTACTTTATCAAGTCTTGAAGGAATTTGAATTAAAAACCCGCGCATTTACGTTTTGAAACCTTAATTTAACCCTGTTTTGCTTCCTAGCTTAACGAATCGTTATTTTGAACTTTCGTTATGTTAAACCTTCATATTTTAGCTTATATTAACAAGCTATAACCTGCTAATATCATTTAGAAACTTAAAATAAGCTTGCATGGCATTTTGGACTTGTTTTGCAAAAGTATTCCATGCAAGGGGTATATATCGTAACTTTCTGAAACTTATAACTAAAAGGACTGAAAATGTCATTTTATCAAAGTTATAACTATAGGGGTCTATCATGTCACTTTTCAAAGTGCAAGGTTTACTTTGTATATCTTTTAAACTAGAAGGACCAAACTCGTAAAAGTGCAAACTCCAAGGGTATATTTTGCTATTTTTCATTCTCAAGGGTCTAAAATGTAACATTTTGAAAAAGTATAAAAACATGTTTAAAACCTTACAAGACATAACTTTAATTAACGCTTCTCGTGCTTATCATTTCCAGATATTGATCAAAACGCTTAAAACCGATTATATTAAGGGGTTTCATCTTCATATTAAGGGGTTTCATCTTGGTATTACGTTCTGACTAAGTTGTTGGGTTTACGATTTAAAGTACCCTAGCTCCTCAAACGTTTACTGAATGACTTCTGAATTATGATGGCCTGAACGGTGATACAATAATTCCAAACTTTCCAATCAAACTCATAACTCTCTGAACCAAAGTTCTAGAGTACAATCTACCTAAGACTTGACATATTTACTCAGGTTGCTTGACGTGGCTGTTTACTATCATTTGCTATATCAACCTTCCCTATTAAGATTGTGATAAGGTCGTCAGCTTTCATTTTGGAATATTTATTACAACTACCTATCAGGTGAGATTCATAACCTCGCCTTTACTTATTTACATGTTTTATAAACCCGCGAGGGGGATACATGCTTGTTACAAACTCTTTTACATACTCATTTATCTTATAACAATGTGATTACTTTTCAAAGACTTAGTGAGTTCATAACCTCACATTTCAATCATTTAAATACTTTATAAACCTGTAATACCTGCTATAAACCATGAATACAAGTGTTTTCTAAACTATATGCTATCTTGATATATTATTGCCCAATACCTCTTCAATATCTATTTGGGTAGTATCTCCCAATACCTCTTCAATATCTATTTGGGTAGTATCTCCCAATACCTCTTCAATATCTATTTGGGTAGTATCTCCCAATATTTCTTTAATATCTCTTTGGGTAGTATCTCCCAATATCTCTTTAATATCATTTTGGGTAATATCTCCCAATATCTCTTTAATATCTCTTTGGGTAATATCTCCCAATATCTCTTTAATATCTTTTTGGGTAATATCTCCCAATATCTCTTTAATATCTTTTTGGGTAATATCTCCTAATATCTCTTTAATATCTCTTTAATATCTCTTTGGGTAATATCTCCCAATATCTCTTTAATATCTCTT
>BQNB010065169.1:0-35036 GCA_026074375.1 Tanacetum coccineum | reverse complement strand
TTTCCAAGACTTCTAACAACACTTCCTTGGTTAAGTGTTCGAAAGTCATGGAAGCTAACTTACTTAGTGCGTCGACCTTCTTGTTTTGATTCCTTTCAATGTGCTCCATTAAATAGGTATCAAAGTTCTTCAAGACTTCTTTTGCCTTTTCTAAGTATTGCTTTATTACGGGTTGTCTGTGTTAGTGCAAATATTATGGTATTTAATCTACACATTCTCGTTTGTTTTGATAATGACAAAATTGTAACTTGTAATACATAACGTATAATGTACAAGTTCCTCGTAATCATAGTTTGTTTCAACATACTTCAACACATCTTGACGTCTTGAATTCTCGTATGTTACAACACAGGTTCGTACATGTTTGTTATGTTGCATTATGATCAAATCCTTAACAAATCATTGAAAATGTGTTTTTGCACTTTGCATAATTTTAAGAAGTAACTAGCACACTTTTAATATACTTTCATTTTTACATTTGGTAAAATCGTTTTAATTATATTTAAAATGAAGTTGAATTTTTGTGTTGTCACTTCAAAATCTACATAAAATATTTTGAAGATTTACATTGTGTGAAAAACTAGAAGGGGGGTTGAATAGTTACCGCTTTTTAATTTAATGTTTATGTTTGTTAACAAAAACTTAGATTCGACTTTATGTTAATTCAACACTTGCACAATATAAACAATATACTTATCTAAACAATTAATAGGATGGTATGAGCAAATAAGGTAAGACAAGCAGCTTATTTCTATAAATACGCAGGAGTCCTTTCCACGTCTGATTTCCATCACAAAAACACACTTTTTTCACCCCTATTACACATACTTTATTCTCTAGTTTTAGACATTTTTAGATCTGTAGAAACACACTCATTAAATCACATATCCATTTTGCTTATGATCATAATGCTATCAACATTCATTTTTTGTAAGCATAACACACATTCTATGATATCCAGCCCACAAGCAATCCTGAAGATCTTGCCAGTTCCCATCTACCACCAAGCATATACATATGACAAGATCTACATAATAAAGATCTCATCATCTCATCATCCATTGAAGTTTTCCCATGAAAGTAAAGTATTAGATTAGGCATTTGTATCTACTAGGACACATTGTCTTGGATCATCATTGTAATCACATTTTGAATCACCAAATAGGATTAGATGTTTATTGTTTTGTGCCATAATAACAATGAATTGTTGTGTTCTGGTTTTCGGGTTTGGAGTATTCTACACGTTGTAATGACTACGGTATCTAGCTTTGTACCGGACAAGTAGACAGCGTATGATGGTTGGTTCTACCCGGTGTGGTAAATTAAACACGTATTTAGCATAAGTATCAGAAAAAGTGAAGCAAAGATGTGTAAGTTTTCTCCTTCCAAGAAGGCACTTGTTGATCTAGTTGAAGTAACTCTCAAGTTGGCTACCTGGGCAAGTAGGACACAGGGCGGAGAGGAGCTCCGTGACCGAACCTCTAAAACACCGTTGTCTGTATTGCAATTCACTCATAAATCTGCATTACCCTCTAAATTTTACATTTATGTCCATTACATTTATATGCTCTTGCATAAAATCTTGATGTATGTCTGAATGTGGATCATAGAATGCATCGCATAGTATAAACATCTAGTTTGCGATAAGTTTAAGGCTTAGTTCGTTGATCTTTGTAGTTTAGACTATTGTGTTAATTGTACTCAGAGGATGTATTATGATGTTTGTGACTATTTGGTTATCAATGCTTTCAAATAGACATGATATGTGAACAGTTTACTTTTTCAATATACGACGCGATAGATCGGGGATTTATACGAAAAAGTTGAATTTTAAACGAAAACGTTATTCACCCCCCTCTACGTCTTCCACAGATTAGGTATCAAGCTATGTGGCTTTAGTTATCAAATAAAGGATTATCAAAACCGCTGTACGATCCATGTATCAAATTCTATCTGAAAACCGACCTTACAGTATATAAGTATAAATATCTTAGAATCACTGGTTCTTGAAGAATCTTTGTCCATAATTTTGTCATATAAACTTACCTCTAAGCGTACAGTGATATACCTTTTTGTCGGGCACAAAATATGAGTTTTTTTGAAAAAGAGATCAACCAGCGTTCCACTGCACGAAACAACAAACCACGTGCCTTTGTAGGAACAGATAAGAAGAGAAAAGCACCGCGTCTTAACCGAGTTCTACAAGAAGGTTTTGCAAAAAAAAATGTCACTTCAAAATCGTAAAATACAAAAACCGTTACATCCGTCGGTCACCAACACTGAGTCTACTTCTAAAACGACTATAGTAGAGGAAACTGATATAACGGTTTAAGTAAATCTAAAATTTCAAAAAACACCAAAGTGTGTCCCAAAATTTTCAAATTTCGTAAACAAAAACTTTTGAGTCGGGCAACTGGATGTTATCCTTTGCAAACATTAAACACATTCCTTTTTAAATTAAATATTAGTTATTAACAAGCTTGGTATACATCGTCATACTCAACCACACATACGATAAAGAATTTTTCATATGAAACGAGTATACAATAGTTGCTCCTTGTTTGCATTGCATGTATATATTATTGTATGCAAACTCTCTCATTGTATTTGAGCTTGCTTATTATGCGAAATATGAATGTCAACCGAGTCATTGTTACAGTTTCCTCGCTTGTATTCCAATTTTAGATCTTAAAAACAAATCATATGGTTACTTCATAAAGGAGGTGTTTGGGTAAAGCTTATATCTATGTCAAAAACGAATAACTGTAAATGTTCTGTCACATCTATAATAAAATGAATATAATGTGTGATACTATATGATTCTTGTTTCATCTTCAAATTTAGTTTTCATATACTCTTCTTCATATATGATATCATTGTTATTTAGATGCCATGATAACACATGTGTGTATTTGCACACGTCTTTATGTTTCTTCCAAATAGGCTTATGCTAGATCTCGTGCACATCAACAGGCATATATCGCTTCCACTTGAATTGCTTTTGTCTAACTTCTTGATCACTCTCAACTTTTTTTACAAAATCTTAAGAATAAGACCACAAAGTTCTATGAACTAGTAGAATTCTACTTGTTGCCTTGTTTACATAGAGTGTTGTTTTGTTTGCTACATGTTTTTGCGATTCAAAATTCTTGTTGCCAACTAGTTGCACACTCTTTTAGAACAGTGTACTATTCAAGTGTTTCGCCTATGAAGATTATCCTAGGTCATCATACACCTTTTATAGGACATACATATATTTCTCTTTGTTTTTAATATATCAACTCTTGAATAATCCTTAATAATCATAGGAATTATAGTAAGTAGTTAACTAATTTTCTTAACTCATGAAAGTACGGATTAGGCAACCTTGAAGTTTCATCTGAAATAACTCAAGCACAAAGATGAAATGTAATGATTTGTAGTTTTAGCTTATAAAGTATTTTTAAAACGGCATCAAAGTAATAATATTTCTCTTGGTTAATTACGGTTCAACACTAACTGATTGAAATACCCCATAAAGAAACGATCAACCGACTTCATATTTGACCAAGTGTGTCTTCGATCATTAACATGAAATTTAAGAATAAATCTTCGGAAGCCTTGTTAATTACTACTTTCACATATAACTTATAAATACCAAGTACTATATTACTAGGGAATTTCATAATCATATGAGGCATCTCCGTGGTGTCGTATCGACGAGTTGTGGATTTCTGATTTAAAGTGTCCTGCGCTCCTCATACTTTCACTACACTGACCTCTGAACAATAACAATAGCACCGAGAAGACTGTAAGATGAACCATTCAAATTGTTATGAAAATATGGTCTCAATGGATTTGTAAAATGTTTTTCTCAACTTTCTTTCAAAAGACATTTTTTTATCATGGCGTTTTCGCCAAATTCACTAAAATATTTTTTTGATAGTAAAAATGGAGGGCATATCACAATACATATGTTAAAATTAAACTAAACCACATATGACCATGACCATTTCATCTTGCGTCATCCTCTATAACCACTAATTCACCAACTTGTTCTCCATTTCTCAATACACACCCCTAATGCTATGTTTTCTATACTAGTGGTAAATATGATCTTCACATCCTTGTTAGTCTTTCATGACTTCTTGCATTTCATATTCATGTGTTGATTGAATGCTCTTGCTTGATCATACTTTTCCATTCATTATCTGGTGTTAGATTGACATATCTTTGATAATAATGCATAAATACTTAGAAATGTAAGTTTCATTACTTAAAATCTTTATCTAATATTTAGGCGAATAAAACATGAATTGCATGAACTTTATTTTTCTTATTGATAGATCTCATTTGATCTCATAATTTGTCATTATTTGATACAATGGTGATTTTTGATATGAAAATGTCTAGCTTGATATTCTTATTCATTGTGCATTCCTTATTCCATTTCGTACATGGGCACATTCTAACTATGCATGCTCAATCATAGTTTACATGATATTCTCATGTTTCTCCTTATATGTCAATGTTACATGATTTATTTGCTACTTGTGCACTCATATTATGTCAAATCATTTTTTTATATACTTGTAGAATTTAGGATCTTCTTTTTAAAACCTTATTATTTTAATTAAGGAACCAAAATCGTCAAACAAGCGAATGAACAATACACAAGTTAAAATCTTATTCTCATTTGCACAAATGACGAACTCAAAAGCAATATAGAATCTCGTGCACTATTTGTTCCTTCATCGCAAACTTTTCGCATCATTACATTGAGCATTGAATTTTCTAATCGAAAAGATCTTCTTCCTATACTTGTTTTTGGTTGATCTACTTGGAACATGCACTTGTATAATTATTCATTATTACTCATATCAAATTTTTTTCGAACGCCGCACCATGCTTGTTTAAGCTAGTGGCATCAAATCACCTCACCTTTTAGTTTTCTTATTTGTGTGTCCATTGAAAAACATGTTTTGTTCAATATACATAACTATCTACGTGTCTACTTGTAGTTCATTCATGTGATAATATGAACAAGTGTTCTTCGTGCTATGTTGGTAATAAATGGTTGAACTATCATTTTGTAAAATGATAACTATTGGCTTCTATCCTCTACTAACCTTATGGATTTGTGTAGGTCGATTAAGAATCGATTTTCCTTAGCAAGATAATTTGCGTGCTCACTTCGCACATAACATCATCACCTTAATCATATCCTTTCATTACATCTCATGCATATTCATCATAAACATACATTGTTAGCATTATGCTTGCATTTTCATCACCATCTTATCGCCACTCTCAACAAAATTCACATGTCTACACCCCCATTGCTTCAATCAACCCAACAAGGTAAGGTTTAGGAGTTAAACCCTTTACTCTACCAAAATTGACATCTCTTAACACCGCACAGTCTCTCCTACAAGATGACTCATCATAGAACACACCTTCCGCCACCACCACAACCACAACCTACTAGTAACTCACAACCAATACAACCCATGACGGTTAAATCACCTTCCGCAATACATAAAGTCTAACTCAAGTCTAACTCAAACCTTCCTTTATAAATAGTGCACCATTTTTGCTCTTCTCTCACCCTAACCTCTATGTCCTTACCTCTCTTTCATAATGCCCTAAAGAAAAACAAAACTAATCTAAACGAACCGCAAGAATTAGGTAGGACAAAGTTGTTTTTTCAAACCAAAAACCACTTCTCCTCCCTATCAACCATTATCTCCACGAAAAAAAAAAAAACATTGGACTACACTCTCAGGAGCTCCACTAACTTCTCCAATAATCACACCACCACTATCCTCCACCAATTACCAATGAAGAATTTGTTTGCTTACTCCTAATTCAAGCCCTCCTCTCATGACTTCGCCACCACCCCTCCTACTCAACATCAAGCTCAACACACCGGTAGCTATTAACCTTGATCCCATTGAACTCTTGTTCTCTACTCCACCATCTTCTTCATCTTTCTTTGATTTGCTAAATGATCTTCCACCATCAACAACAAATCCATCTCATCCTAGACCATCCCTTGCAACCATTGAACGTTTGGCAAATAAGCCACCTCCTATTCTCCCCATGAACTCTACTTTTCTTTCGCCAACTCTGGAGTTAGAACCAACACTTCCTCCTCTCCCTCCACAATACATAGGAATCTTCGAGTCATCCACATATCCCATAAGCTCACGTCCTATGTTGTCATAAGCCCAAATGAATTTCCGTTAAGAAATGCGTCCCATTCTCAAACATGATCCTTACAATCTCTAACAACCTCGCCACTAAAAACAAACCTCGATGATGCAAGTAGTAGGATTATACTCTTTGACATTATTTTACTTCTATTTTATTTTCTAAGAGTTTCTTTCTTTTGGAAAATCCATATTGCATGCTATTTTAAGAGATCATATGCATCTTTGTTTTTAATTATGACTTCCTACGAATAGATAAATTACACAAAATTTTCATTTGTAGGTTCAAGCATAAACACTCTTAAGGTCTATGGCTTACTCATCTAAAGATGATGTTTGCATCGTTTATTGTTTTTGTAGGGTCATCTTGACGCCCTCGAACAAGGGGGAGCATTCGTCAAGCAATCATATTGAGTCGTCTATACACTTTGTTGTATATGACATATTTGTCTAAGGACAAAAGCTATTATTGCACTAATTTTTGTTTTGTAGGATCATACTTGACACCCTCAAGCAAGGGGAGCTTCCGTCGAGCATTTATAGAATGCATCTTATATACACTTTGTTGTATATATTTTACTCGTCCAAGGACGGATCTTGTTTTGCACTAATTTTTTTGTAGCTTTTTAATCATATCTTGACGCCTCAAACAAGGGGAGCACTCGTCAAGGGGGAGCATGCACGCATTCATCATCATTCTTACTCTTCGAAACCAAGCCATCTCATCTAATCTTTCATATAGTTTTTATATTTTTATGTTGCACGAAACTACCCGTTTTGTAGGTAAAGCATTCTAATTTGATCCATGGATCCGCTATAGGCCAAAGACATTTACCTAGAGATGCAACAACATAAGGGGTTAGAGTAGACTATTTAACTTTACTAGGGATGATGCAAACTCGCCTTTTCGGGGAGAAATGAAGTTAAACTCCAAGGACACACCCTTTTTGTTTTGACAAAAGGGGAGTCTATGGTCGGCCCCCTTAAATAGGGTGTCGGCCCCCTTATAATTAAGGGGGCCGCCCATGTATTTAAGGGGGGCGCCCCTTTCAGACGCTCCTCTTTTTTGTCCTATCCAGGGGAGGTGTTTACTGGACCTTTTCTAGCCGTTTTAGGTTCGAAAATTTGAAATTCAAAATGTTTATTTTGAATAAAACATTTCTTTTAAATGTAAAAAATGTTTTGTGATGTTTAAAAAAAGTTTACAACATTTTATAAAAGTTTCCTTTGATCATAAAATGCATCAAGCTTTTGTTTATTCATACCTTGGAGTGATATAAATTTGAAATGAATATTTACTACTAAATACTTGTTTACGTTTAATTTTACGTTGAACGTTTTTATATTTTGTGATTATCAAAACGTAAAGATGTGAAAAAATATTATTAATGTTTTTAGGCATTATATTTTATCAACACAAGTTTACTTTTTTACATTAAGAAAATAAAAATGCATTTTACATCATGCATGACATCATCATAATCTTTCCATATCTAGGCAAGATCTTTAAAGATTTCATAAGATTTTAGTGGTTTTTGATATACAAAATCCGGTTTTGCAAAACTGTGTGCCGGTTCCATGTGTTTACACTGGACGGTTCCCTTCTACAAGGGAACCGGGCTACAGTACAGAATTTGCCTATAAATAACAAACTAAATCTCACCATTTACTTACCTTTTTCACACATTTCACTCTATATTTTTCCTTCTCCTAGATCAGTAACAACACCCATTAAACTCCCTCATTTGCATATGATCATAATGCTTCTAACATTTATTTTGTTGTAAGCATACTTCTATGATGATCCACCAAAGCAAGCCTTAGAAGATCTTGACATTTCCATCCACCACAAAGTATATAGATATGAAGATCTACAAGATTAGAGATCTCATCATCTTCATCCATTGAAGGCTTCCATCAATGAAAGTCATTTAGATTAGTTATTCATATCCATTAGACACATTATCTTGGATCATCATTGTATTCACATCATTATCTTGTATCATCAATTAGATTAGATGGTTTATGTGTTAGTGCCATAAAACACAAGGTTTGTTATGTTGGGCCATAAGACATAACGGGTGTGGGTTGGTTCTACCCGGTGTGTAAGAACTTGGTATTTAGCATTGTACCGGATAAAGTGTAAGCGACGATGGGTTGGTTCTACCCGGTGTGTAAGAACTCGGTGTTTAGCTTTGTACCGGAAAAAGTGTAAGCGACGTTGTGTAAGGTTTTCTCCGCCGATAAGGGAGCTTGTTGATCTAGTGAAGTAACTCTCGAGTTGGGTACTCGGGGAGTGGAGTAGGGCGGAGAGGAGCTCCGTGACCAAACCACTATAAATCATCGTGTTCGGTTTGCTTTCTCGTTTACATATCGTTATCTCTTTACTTTATAATTATGCTTGATGTTTATGCTTGTGTTGTGACAACTTGTTTACTCGATATAGTCATGGACTATTATTAGTACTTTTCCTATTAAGTCACGATTGTTCGGGCATTTGATACAAAAAGTTTTAAGATTTTAATCGGAAACGTATTCACCCCCTCTACATTTTCCACAAAGATAATAAATTATCACCACAAAATACATAATAACCTGAGGTAGACCTGCGTGTAGATGGGCAACCCGCCCAATCAGCATCAGTATAACCAATCAGAGAGGTGGTGAAGAATGCATATAAGTGAAGACCAAAATCCAAAGTGCCCTAAACATATCGCAAGATGTATTTGAGAGCAGCTAAATGTGGCTCCCGTAGATCATGCATATAAAGGCAAATCTGATAAACTACATACGACAAATCTAGAGGTGTAAACGTGAGATACTGAAGTCCCCCTGCAAGAATTTGATATAAAGTAGGATCCTAAATCGGGACCCCATTCGGACCCAGTTTGGACTCCGTATCAACTGGTGTCCGAGAAGGGTTACAATTAACCATGTAAGCACGCTCAAGTAGTTGAAGAGCGTACTTCCATTGAGATAAAAATAGACCTATAGAGTGACGGACAACAAAGATACCAAGAAAATACTTATGTGCCTCGAGATCAGTCTTGTCAAACTCATGATGTAAAGAGTCTATAAGGTGCTGAAGCAGTGTTGTAGAAGAAGCTGTAAGAATAATATCATCTACATATAAAAGAAGATAAGCAACCTGAGAGCCCTGCCTATAAATAAATAATGAAGAATCGCAACTGTGATAAAATCTGACCCGTACAACATAACCTACAAACCGCTAAAACCAAGCACGAGGTGGTTATTCTAGTCCATATAAGGATCTCTGCAAATGACAAACATGATTAGGCTACCGAGAGTAAACAAAACCAAGGGGATGATGCATGTAGATAGTTTCAGATAAATCACTATTAGAAAAAGCATTCTTAACATCAAGTTGGTGAATCAGCCACTTACAAGACATGACAAGACTAAACACCATGCGAATAGTAGTTGGTTTCAAAACCGGACTAAAGGTATCATCCAAATCAACACCAAGTTGCTGACTACTACCGTTAGCAACCAAACGAGCCTTATAACGATTTAAAGTACCATCAGCATGAAACTTATGTTTAAATAACCACATAAACCAAATCATGTTAGCACCAGGGGGCCTCGGTACCAAAATCTAAGTACCATTTTTAACTAACACATTATACTCATCATACATAGAATTACACCAATGAGGGTCTTTCAGAGCAAGAAAAGGAGATTTAGGGATAGGAGAAATTAACAATGTATGGAGAGATAAACGAGTGACAGGTTTGACAATGCCCGATTGTGACCTAGTGACCATGCGGTGAGTATGAGGGGGTTCGTTAACAGGTTGTGCGGTTTGACTCGATGGGTCATTGGTGGGCTGATTTGTTATAGGCGGAGGAGTAGGGTGTTGGGCTACCGATGTTGGGCTTGTTTGATAGGTTGGAGATGGCGTGGTAGGGGTTTGGGTTTCGAGCTGGATGGTTTAGGCCGCGAGATGGGGAGGCTCGTTTTAAGCTTTGGGCTGGAGGGAAAGGTTGGTGGCCTGGGTGGTTTGGGCCGAGAGAGGTTGGGGCTCGAGAATAGGGGTGGTAGTAATGTTATTATTTAGAGTTAGGTCGGCAATGAGAGAGGGTATAGCGAGGTTAAGGAGCGGAGAGGGTGTCGGATCAAGAAACGTATATGATGGATGTGACACCCCGAGAATTTTCGTTCAAAAAATTAGCCGTTTCCGTTTAGTAACTTGAATTTTTGAGGTTTCATTTAATATTTGCGTGAAACCGGGAAGTATTCCCGCTCTTATCTGAGAATCGTCTTCAAAAGTAATTATTCAATTACATACTTTAATTATCAAAACTATAGTAATTACATTCCACTTGCGTAAAGCCTAAGATTTAGGAAGTTGTGCTACACGGTTTCTTGTTATTTCAGATATGAAACTCAAGTTTTGGTTCATTTTAGCAGTGTTATAAGATTTGTAAAACAAGTTTTGTTATAAAATTGGTCATTTTATGAATTTTTGCATTAAAATCAAATCATAGAAATTAGGAGTTGTGTACCACCGTCACTTAAATATATTGAGCCTTAGCTTCATGTAAAGATGGTCTCATTGGATTTGTAAAATACTATTATCAACTTTTAGTATAATAACAAAAGACAATTTTTTTATCATGGCGTTTTTGCCAAAATTCTAAATATTTTTTTAAGAAAAATAGGGCATTTCAAAAATACTTCGTTAAATTTATCTACACATTATGACATTGTCATTCATCTTGTCAATCCTCCTAACCAGTAGTTCGCCATCTTGTTCCCCATCTCCCAAACACCACTAATGCTTCATTTTCCATACTAGCTGTAGATATGATCTTTCCTTTGTTAGTCTATCATTTCATCTCGCTTTGAATATATATATGTGTTGATTATGTGTTCTTGATTATTGATTTACTTCTTTGTCATCTATCTTAGTGATTGGATAATATTCGACGAATTAAAAAAATGTTGTAATCCTTAAGAAGGTTGTGGCGTTCTTAAAATTGCTTGCATTGCTTTATTTGTACTACTAAATTTGAGGCTTTAAACATGACTTAACATTGATTCTTACATATTTTGTCTCTTATTATGATGTCTCATATGATCTCTTATTTGTCATTTTGTAACATGATGATTTTGATTATGAATATATTTATATTTGATGTTCTTGTTCTGTGTGTTTTTTTTACTACTCCTAAATCTATTCGTATAATGTCCTAGTTTATACATGCTTAAACATGGTTTGCATGATCTTTGCATCTTGTCCCTTATATGACATTGCCACATGATTTATTTGCTACTTTTGCTCTTATGTTATGTATTTTTGATATACTTCTAGAAGTCTAGGATCTTCCTTTTGAAGCCACATTATTTTAATTAGAACCAAAATCGACAAACAAGCGATGGAACAATATAACAAATTTGATACTTATCTTTCATAAATAAACGAACTTAAATGCAATAAGAGAGCTCGTGCCTATTTGCCTCCTTTGTCGCATATCTTTCGCATCATTGTTAGTGCAATTGATTTTCTAATCTAAATGATCTTTTTCCTTATGCTTGCGTTTGATTGAACTACTTGGAACATGCTCTTGTATGAATATTCTTATTTCTCATATCAAATGTTTTTCGAACGCGTACCATGCCTTGTTTAAGCTAGTTGCATCATATGACCTCATCCTTTTAGTTTTTCTTATTTGTGTGTCTATTTGAAAACATGTTTTGTTCATATACATATCTATCTATGTGTCTACTTGTTAAGTCATTCATGTGATAATACTTGAACAAGTTTTCTTTCGTGCTTGTTGGTATAAATGTTTAAACTATCATGTTATGAAATGATATTCTTGCTTCTATCCTCTACTAACTCTTTTGGATTTGTGTAGGTTGATTAAGATCGATTTCCTTATCAAGATAATTTGTGCTCATTCGCACATATATCGTACCTTAATCCATATCTCTTTCATTACATTCATGCATATTCATCATCACCACTTTTACTACATAAATCATACATTGTTAGTTGCTTGCATTGTCCTCAATCATACTTTCGCCACTCTCACCAAAGTTCCATGTCTAGCACCTCAATTGCTTCATCAAACCTACAAGGTAAGGTTTTAAAGTTAACCATTTAACTTCTATCAAAAATCTGGTCTTACACTGGTCAATTACTACAAGAGATCATCATGAATCCTTTCGCCACCACCACAACCACAACCTACTAGTAACTCACAACCAATACAACCCATGATGGTTAAATCACCTTCCACAATACATAGGCATCTCCGATTCATCTACATATCCCATAAGCTCACTTCCCTATGTTGTTATAAGCCAAATGAATTTCATAATGAAATGCGTCTCATTCTCAAACATGTCCTTACAATCTCTAACAACCTCGCCACTAAAACCAACCTCGATGATGCAAGTAGTAAGATTATACTCTTTGACATTATTTTACTTTTCTAAGAGTTTCTTTTGGAAAATCATATTGCATTCTAGTTTAGTGATCATATTGATATATATTACATTTTTTTATATGACTTCCTCAAAAGACTAAATTACACTAAATTTTCTTTTGTCGGTTCAAGCATATACATCGCGTGGTATAATGGATGAATTTTGCATCATTCATTTTCCTTTTTTTGATCATACTTGGCACCCTCGAGCAAGGAGGAGCTTCCGTCGAGTATTTAAGGATATTATCTTTCATCATAGCTTGACGCACTCATTCTAGGGGGAGCACTCGTCAAAGGGGAGCTTGCACGCATTCATCATCATTCTTAATCTTTAACAATCCTTTGCTTTCGACCAAAAGGAAGATGTCATTTTCTTCATCATATAGTTATATATTCTTACATGTTGCATGGAACTAACATTTTGTAGGCTTAGCTTTCAAATATGATCCATTGACCCGCAATAAACCAAGGACAATTACTTAGGGGATGCACCAATATAAGGCATTTGTGTAGACATTTTAACTTCACTAGGGAGGATGCAAGCTCGCCTTTTCTGGGAGAATTGAAGTTAAACTCCAGGGACACACCCTTTTTGTTTCGACAAAAGGAGGAGAAGAGTGTAATTGGAGAGGTAATTGTTAGGTATACGGGGTTCAGGTGGACTTTTAACATTACTATATATTACGTTTACATATTTTGTCATCATAAAAAATGGGGAGATTGTTAGTGCAAATATTATGATATTTAATCTACACATTCTCTTTTGTTTTGATAATGACAAAAATTATTATACTTGTAAATATAACTTTAATTGTTACAAGTTACTCGCTATCATTATTGTCGTAACATAAATCATACATCTCGACGTCTCGGAGTTTTGTTTATGTTACAACACATGTTCATATTTGTTTGTTATGTTGCATTTGTTCAAACCCCAATTTCACTTTTGGATCTACAAGTACTTTATTTATACAAGTAAACTCTAATTTGCAAGCCTCAATAAACTTTTTATATTGCTTTCACAAGCTTACTTACAGTAAAAATAAATTACAAAATAGATTTTCCTTCCTGATACATGAGCATCATACATATAGTTGACTTTTATGTATTGTCACATCAAATCTAGCCATAATCTTTGAAGATTGCATAATATTATATAAGAATTTTTTATCCCAAAATCTGGATTTGGTTACTGTAGGCCGGTTCCCTTCAGGAACACTGGCCTCGTACGGTACTATTCTACAATGAAAACTAGCGGACGGGGTATAGTTGCCAGAATTTGCCTATTAATGCAAGCCAATCTTCACCATTTTCTTATCCCTTTCACACATACTTTCTCTCTAGTTTCCAGCCATTTAGATATGTAGGAACACCTTCATTAATCATTTTCATTTTTGCATATGATCATAATGCTCTAACATTCATTTTGTTGTAAGCTTACTTTTATGATGATCCACCAAAGCAAGCTTTAAAAGATTCTTGCCATTCCATCCACACCAAAGCATAACCATATGTAGATCTACAAGATTGGCGATATTCTATCATCATCCCTTTGAAGCTTACATAAACTTAAGAAGTTATTTAGATTAGGCATTCAAATCCATTAGACACATTTGTCTTGGATCATCATTACATACACATTTGTATCATCTCTTTGTATCATTTGATTTAGACTAGATGGTTTATGCGTTTGTGCCATAAAATACAAGGTTTATTATGTTGGGCAATAAAACGTAACATGATTTTTGGGTTGGTTCTACCCTTTGTGTAAGAACCTGATATTTAGCTTTGTACCGGATAAAGTGTAAGCGATGATGGGTTGCCTTCTACTGGTGTTAGGACTCGGTATTTAGCTTAGTACCGGATAAAGGGTAAGCAACATTGTGTAAGGTTTTCTCTGCCAAGAAGAGAGCTTGTTGATCTACTAAAGTAACTCTCGAGTTGGGTACTCGGGGAGTGGAGTAGGGCGGAGAGGAGCCCCATGACTAAACCACTATAAATCATCGTATTCGGTTTGCTCTCTATTTTATTTATCGCTCTCTATTTATTTTATGCTTGTGATTATGTTGTGATTTGATGTTTATAATTATGTTGTGACTACTTGGTTATTCTATGCTTTCATATAGTCATAAATCATATTTGGTACTTTTCATATTACGTCGCGATTGATCAGAGATTTGATACAAACGTCTTTAGATTTTAATAAAAAACGTATTCACCCCCCCTTCTACGTTTTCCACACTTTAAGCAAATCTGCACTCAAACTTTGATGGAGGATGACATGTTGAAATCTCAGAGCAAGGTGGTTGATATTCTGTGTAATCTCGAGCTCATATATCCTCCTACTTTCTTTGACGTTATGATTCACTTGGTTATCCATTTACCTCTAGAGGCTCTTGAAGGCGGGCCTATTCGCCCCCGGTAGATATATCGATTTGAAACATACATGAAGAAGCTAATAAATTATTTACGAAATAAAGCTAATCCGGAAGGTTCGATTGCGGAGGGTTATGTTACAGAAGAAGCATTGACTTTCAGTAATGAGGGTTACCCTCCCCCAATGTGTCAGTTTTAGGTGTTCCGCTCAGTATGTAAATCGATTGGTTTACGGTCGGTTATTCGGTTTGATCACCAAGAATTAAAGAAAGTGATATGGTATGTAATTCACAACAGTCCTGAAATCGACACGTACCTGGCCAAGTTCAAGAGGTACGCGTTTTTATTTTAAAACTTCTTTTTCTTAACTTATCTTTTTGACAACTTATTCTAATACCATGAACATTTTTCAACGAGTTTCCTAACCAAGACATGAAAGAAGAATTCCCCGACTGGTTTGGGTCGCAGGTAAACTTAGACTTATTGTGTGTATTTAACTGTAAAAATAGAAATATCATAATTTGTGTTCTCTATCTAATACTATCTTCTTCATATATCCTTCAACATCACATAGACAAAGACCCAGGTGTTAGCGCAAGCAGCGAGTTATTCGCTTTGGCTTGTGGACCAACACCGACTCCAATCTCAATCAACTCTTGCCTAGTCAACGGTGTGAGGTTTGTCGTGCACAGCAGCGATGAATGTCGCACAACTCAAAACAACAGCATTTGTTCGCCTGGTGAAAAGGACGAAGAAATGTATTATTGGTCAGCTTGAAGAGAGCCTTGAGTTTTTTAGATGATCCGTTCAAGTTGTGTTGTTCCGAGTTCAACAGTGGTGACACTTAGGCAACGAAGGATGTAAAGTCAAAAGTTTTGTCATTAGAAAAAACATGACACAAATCTGGGCAAATGGTGAGTCATTTAAAAATGATCAATACATTCTCGCAACACAAGTCAAACAAGTCTTCTACCTTAAAGATACCCAACTGGAAGGTCGTCGAAGATGTGGATCATAAAAGTTTTTGAACGGGGGTGTCATCGTGGTAGAGGACGATCATGATGTTATACATTTTGATAAGTCATCTGATCTCGCACTTTCTACTAGTTTGAATTACTTGGATTTTATGACCTTGCATTTAGATGGTCAATCAATAGATGTTGACGCACCACCAGATATCATTGATGTTGACGAAGACGATGATATTATTGATGATGAAGACGCCCTTCCTCATGAATTAGCGGATTCTGATGATGAATACCTCGTCAATGTTGATGATGATGATGATGATGTATCTGTTGTTTATTCTAGTGAAGAAGAAGATTGATATTGAGTTGTAACTTGTAAAAGACACTTATTTGAATGAATGAATGAAATTATTGTGGATTGTTTAAAGGGTTAATACACAAATATGTTACTAAAGTTTGCCAAAATGTTCACCTAAGTTACTAAAGTTTTTTTCGTTACAAATAGGTTACTCAAGTATACGGATTTATCATTTGGGTTATTGAACCTTTAAAACATTTACAAAGAGGTTACTCAAGTATACAGATTTATTTTTTGGACTACTGAACCTTTACAAAGAGGCTTATTATTTGGCTTATTTACCCTTAAAAAATTCACCCGTATACTTTAGTAAACTTGAGTAACCTTTTTGTAACGAAAAAAACTTTAGTAACTATGTGTATATTTATTTGGATGTGTATGTATTTGGATGCATGCTTTTATATTTTGTTCATGAATTTCTATATGTTATTCTAATTGTACTTGTACAGATGTCAGCAGATGTAGCAAGGGGTCACGGTGGAGATGGTGACGGTGATGATCGTCCCCATCCACATCAGATAGGCGGCGGTTACCAAGGTATGAATTTCTAGATTATTGTAATATAATAATAAACTTGATATATTGAATTTGCTTGCCTTGAATTTTTATAACGTCATCACTCACTTGATTTTGCAAGCAAGGGCACCCGAAAACCTAACTTGGGAGGCAGGAAAGCCAGCAGGCTGAATACCCACAAGGAAACCAAGAACCTCGGGTTAAGAAAGATCACGGATGAATTTGGCCCGTAGGCGATCCGGTTTGAGTGGAGCGATAGAGGCACGCTGATGCCTTTTGGTGACCACACGGCTCATTGAGCTAACCTTCTCGGGGAGATCGTCCGGGAGTTCCCGATGCACTTCCGTTCTTGGCACAACATCCCAGAGGAGCGAAAGGCAGGGGTCATGGGAAAGATTGGAGTCCGTTATTTCATTATCCTTTTATGTTTATTTTATTATCGTGTTACATTTATTTAATTATGTATATTTATCTAAATTCGTTTATTTATTTATATCATATAAATAAAAAAACGAATTTAGATATATATATAAATTATATCTCTAATCTAAGTCTGTCTTTGTTATATATGATTGCAGACCCAGTTTGACTTGACGCCCTACATGCAATCCGACCTTTGGCCAAAAATCAAAAGGGCATCGATCAGCATTTGGCCAAGATCTACACCGACAACAAGTCATCGTTGAGGCAGAGATTGGGTTGCTAACCCCAATGACGGGACTTTACAACGTCTGTAAGGCCATCAGATTGACGTCCCTTTGCGAACATAACAGTGGCAGATTAGGTGCGCAGATTTCCTTTGGTATGATCCCAAGATCGGTTGGCCGTGTGCTCAAAAATGCTCAGAAAACCGGGCAAAGAGCAGGTTATATGTCGGCAAAGTTCTCGGTCTACTTGCTTTCCTCTAAGGATAGGCAGGTAATTACATTATATTTATTTTACATATATATATGATAGCTCATTATTATGCTTTGGTGTGTTTAGTGGTTGGTTGTTTTTAATTTGTTAATCTTATATACGTGTGTATGTTCAGATGGAGCAGCTTCGCTCATCGAGAGTACACATCCCTGATCCAGACCTACTTTGATACACATACCGTTGATGGCGTATTCTTGCGGGACGAGGAGCGACTTCTATATGTAAGTATTGTTTCAAAACACGCACTTTAATGATTTGTCGAGAAATAATGTATTAACCCGAGTAATATATTAACTATCTTGTGTTTTTGTCGCTACATATAAGGAGATGCTGAGGTTACAGGGTCTAGGCACCTACACTGATGATCAAATCATGGCCATTGTTCGCCTGGGCAAGAAGAGGGGGCCAACGTTCCGGGTTGGTAGGTTTTGGCAAGGAAGGGGCGAACGGACGTTACTTTGTATCACTCGAGCCTCGGATGCACGCCACACTGCCGATGTCGGATGAGCTTCAATACGGAAAACAAAACAAAAGCAGCTAAATAAGAAAACATGATGACGTATGATTCTTGAAGGTCAAGTGGGAGTGACGACAAGATGTCTCAGCTGCTTACGCAGCTTCAGTCACAACATGAGGTCGATAGTGGCAGCGGGAGTGACGCGGGCGGGGATGATGAGCCGGGCGATAATGAGGACGCCGGCGAGGAGGATGACGATAGTTAGGACATGTTATATATGGGTAAGTATATGCTATTTCGTTTCTTAAAGTATATATTGGCGACCCTTCACCCTTATATAAACATTTGTTTCTGTATGTTTAGAACATGTTATCGAGGTGAATATTGACTTGTATCTTACGAATAATACATGTTTTGTGACTAGAAAGCCCGTTTTGTAGACTATGTTGTGTTTATTCAGATTTTGTACGTATTTAGCTTTATTATATCAAATGCGTTGATCCATTATATTGTATTGTGTTCTGGTACAAGTTGTAATGTATTTGTGTAGATTGAATATTGGTAGATACAGGTTTGAGTTCTGGTAGACTTTTTCTAGAAAAATTCTAAAAAAAATCTGGAAATCAACAACATTCCAGGCTGCACATAAAGAAAATTCCAGGCTTTTCCCCGACGACATGTCGCCAGGGATTGTTTGAAATAAAACGAACAATTTTCTTTGTTACGTTGACTAGTCAACAAATTATAAGATTTTCCCTAGCGACATGTCGTCGAGGATAGCTGGAAATAAAAGACTAGCCACGTGGCCACATTGACTAGTCAAGAATTTAGGAGACAATCCCGGCGACATGTCACCGGGAAAACCAGTCAATTAATTAACGAAAACTGCAGTTGCTTAATCCCTTTGTTAATTACGACACTATCCCCGACGACATGTCGCCGGGGAAACCATCTAACGTGGCACTTATTTTGGTTGACTAAAACTGTGTGGGCCTGTATGTGTCGCCGGGGAAAATTGTCAGGGAACGAATCCCCTTCGAGCTTTCCTATGCATGTTTTCCCTGGCGACATGTCGCCGGGAATAGTATCCCTATGGACATGTCACCGGAGATAGTTGAATTTTGTCCCCGGGGATAGAGGTAAATGTTGTAGTGATTATTCAGTTTAGAAGCCTATTTTTTGAAGGCCAATATTTAGTCCAAGGCCTATTCGGCCATTCCCAAAACTTTATAAAACTTTTTAAACGATGGTCGTACAGAAAGGTTTTATATTCTTATTGTGATATTGTTGTGTTTGATTTTGTACCCTACGCTTATTACGCTAAGAACTATAAGTGTATGAGTGTGAAGGAAAATGGGAAGAGCCTCAGAAGGAAGAAGTTTACTTTGTAAAGCATTATGCAGTTATTTAGTAGTTTGGACTTCTAACTAGGGAGAATTTATTCAATGATCTTTAGTCAGGATTTTCCCGGTAAATGTATAAAGGATGTCGGTGAATCCCACACCTTGGCCCGTTACATAGGCACAAAATGAACATAACAAGCACAACTACTCCGAAGAAGGATATTACTATAACTAGATTACAATTGACTCAACAACTATAAAAAAATAATCTATTTCTTCTTCCAACCACGAACCATGATATCTAAATCATCACAAATAGCCCGAAAGTGATCACATATATCATGACTTTCATACAAATCGTCATCATACAAGTCGTAGTCATCATTTCGTTTAATGATCTTTAGTCTTGTAAGTTTCATTTTCATATGCTCCACATAGATATGTGAAGTGAATGGGTATTGTAAGACTGTAAGAAACAGTAATTTTAATGGGAAGAAACTATACCAGAATTTATTTAATCTATTAAAAGAGGGTTTTTGCTTAAGTCATCTTTAACTAGATGGAACTTCTTTATTGGTTGATTAAATTAAAGGATATTAAAAGATGATGTCATTTTGTGATATATGTATATTTTTTTCTTGAATGTTTTAACTTTATATACCAGGATTATAAGTTACTTTTCCTTCCTCCAACAACTAATGACTTTTGTAAATTCTCAATGCAAATTTTGAAATTCAAATTGGTATTAGGTGATTCATTTTCTCAGCAATCTTCTTCCACTCCATTTTATTTCTAAAAATGTTATCAGTGAAACTTCTTCTCCACACCATCATCTTCTTTCTTATCCGTTTTTGTTGTCTTCTTTCATGCAAGCTGCTTCTCAATGGTATATTGCTGCTCGATGACTAATTAACTATTGTATGCATAATTGATATCAAAAAAAAGTTTCTAATGTGATTTGCAGATGAAAGGATAATTCTGAATCAACAAACTACTATTATCCCAGTTTATTATTTTATTTTTTGTTTGAATTTAGAAAGACACTTAAATATGTTTTCATTTGTGTTTGTGTATCTGTGCTGACAACAATTTAGGTTTCTTTAAGACTTATGGAGCAAATTCTAGAGAGTTTGTTTGATGGGTTTGAGTAAATACGTACTAAATAATGATTTATCGACCTTCAGTGGTAGGTATGTGTATGTTTATTTCAATCTCATTAACGTGATTTTTATTCATGTACTTTTATAGTTTTTTTAAAAGAAAAAACTTAGTTGGGGCTTATTAAATGATTTTTTAAACCCAAAACCACTCTTCTGTTTTAGTTGAACTCACTACAACGTTTTACTACTGATAAAATAGATATTTTTAACTCAATATTTTACTAAGAGCTGACAAAGTTAAGTGAAAATAAGAACAAAGTAAGAACTGAGTGGTGATTCACATGATGCATTAGAGGTGTTTGATAAAACGTCTAACAGAGATGTAGTTGCATGGTATGATTCGTTTACAGCAAATTGTTAATGTCTATGTCTGCTATTTGTTTTTCTTTTCTTTTTGAAAAAATGAGCATAATTAGTTTTGGATGTTAACGGGGTGTTGTCGCATCTTATTTTATGGGTTTAAGCTTATCTTTAGTAAGAAGTGGTGATTAATATTCATGGTCATAACATCCTATGAGTGTTTGAATCAGCTTATTGTAATAAGCTAATAAAAAGATCTTAAAAAAGCATAAATAAGTCTAGGGGAAAGTGAGTGTGAGGCTGTGTTGTACACATGCTTATATGCAGAACCCACTAAAACTACTTCGTTTCATTATAAATATAAAAGACCTTATTTTTTCCCCAAAACCACTCTCTTCTTCCTCTCCCAAACTGAAACAAATCAACTCTTCACATCTCCACTCACATAAAGACTGGAAACTCAAGATCAACCATCAATCGTTCACATCTCCACTCACATAACCACTAGAAACTCAACGTCAACCATCAATTGTCCCGTATCGCTCGATTTCGATATCACATTTTATGAGTAAGTTATACATTTATCACATTTGATCCAATTACCAGACTTTCATTATCCATGTCGTTTGAGAATCTCCATGGTAAAGTTAATTCCTTATTTACTCTCTATATAATCAAGTGTCTCAAACAATTTAGTTTTGCAGTTTGTCTCACGTTAGCAACACATACAAACATGAGAAGGCATTTGCTTCTTAAGGTGCTAATCTGCTTTTTTTTAACCAGACAGTTTTTAAGTGTCCTGAGTAAAACTACTTGTTGCTTATGAGAAAGCAAATTAGCACTTCAAAACAGGTTGGTGCATACTTGCTTTTA
The DNA here is from genome assembly GCA_026074375.1 of Tanacetum coccineum. Taxonomy (NCBI): domain Eukaryota; kingdom Viridiplantae; phylum Streptophyta; class Magnoliopsida; order Asterales; family Asteraceae; genus Tanacetum; species Tanacetum coccineum. The sequence goes on along the minus strand of BQNB010065169.1, from coordinate 13,121 downwards.
AAGGAGATAAGCAGTCCCAAACACCCCTATATGGCTCATGTTTACATGTAAATCCTTGAAAAAGTAAGGATTTTGTCAAAATGTTAAACAAGTGACTCTGGTTATTTTAACCTTATACAATATAACATCTGAACACTATCTTCAAATACCTGAAGCGTCCAGACTCTAGCTTGTACAGGTTGTCGTGTTTTGTTACATTTGATTATCTGATTGTAATATTCCATATCATGTAAGCACACTCAAATAAAAATAGTAGCAATGAAAGTTGATGTGTGTACCACGTTGAATGATGTTTTCAGTATCTAGAGATGTACAAGAGATCAATTGAAAACCCTGCTGGCTTTTGGTCAGATATGGCTTCCGAATTCTACTGGAAGGAGAAATGGGGTCCCTACCTTGATAATAAAGTGGCATTCTTGAGTTTTGGTACTTTGGTTCATGTACAATTGCAACTTTGCGTTTGAGAAAGAGGCAAAAAAAATTTCAACAATTACTTCAAAGAACATATGGAAAGACGGTGCAGGCATGGATACATGAGCATTTCAAAAGAATTAAAATAGCATACCACAAATTTAACCTTATATGTAAATTTTCATGTGATTTCAATTAAGAATTGATGTGTAACATGCTCTTGTATACTCCGATTATAATGATAATAAGAGTGGATTTGTTCGGTATCTCTTGTGATTTGTTTTTTTAATACATTTTCTTCTCTCTATAGAGTAATACTTTTACTTTCCTTTATCTGTAGATTCTAGTTTTTCAAGTCTGTTATACTTTAGTTTGTTCAAACGCTGTGCGTAAATGCCAGTTATAAAGGATATGCTAGGTATGACATGATGAGTTGACTAGTTCTATGTATTCAAAGTTTATTTGTTCCTTTCGCCTAAATGGGAAAGCGATATCCATGGGCCCCTCGATGATTAAATGTTGACTTAAATGTGCTAGGCCTAGCCGGGACTAAATTGATGTGTTCAATTCAGTAGTCTCATATAGTCAAATAATCAGAAATCGAGAAACATAATATTGAACCTAGAGATTGATTAAAATCCATGTCTCAGGTTCATACGATATCAGTAGAACAAAGGAATAGTTGATCGCTTATCTAAGGGCTGACTCTAAGATATGATTCAGAGTTCAGCAGTTGCATTGGATGGCACTCTCTGCTTAGTTGATGAGGATAGAGTTAGACCAATTATAGTTGATGACTTGTCCAAGTGGGAGACTGTTGGATTTAGTGTCCAAGTTCATAACTAATTGGTAAGACTATCGTCAAAAGTAGAGTCCTTTTTGGGTTGCCCTCAATGAACTGTAAAGAGAAATAATAAGTAACAAGCCTTGGGATGGTTTTTGGGGATGTCCCACATCGCCCAAAAGAGTAAACCCAACCCCCTCCTTTTGGATATAAATAGAGGGGCATGCCAAGGTCTTCATTGCTCATTCCTTCTTTCTTATTCCTACTCCTTGTAAGAGTCTTTCGTGTAACGGGACCCTAGGAGTTCGAATTCGAATTCTTTTCTCTTTGGTTCGTGGGTGTGAGCTATTAGAGGTACTCTCGTTTGGGTACTTGCCTCCAAGTTCGACCAAGGTGGTCCGCGTGTGAGAAATCCGATTTTCTCAAAGGTTAGTATTTTCTTATTTATTTATTTCTTTCAAGTTTCTTTTATCATTAGGTCGAGATCCTTTAGGGTTTAGTTTCCTTCTTGCCCTAGATTAATTGTTATTTCCACTACGTGTTAATCTAGTTAGGGAATAGAAAATCCATCATCGAACCCACATTGACTCTTTATGCGTTATAAGCTTTCATATATGTGATGTCATTAAGGCTATGTTAAGCGTATCTAACTTATGAACTCCAAGTCTACCTTCATTTATAGGGAGACAAACATCCTCCCAAGAAACTTTAGCTTTACCTCTCTTCATCTCACATTGACACCATAAGAAACCGCATATCAGTTGTTATGTATAATACTTGTTGGAAGAATGAACATGGATGCCTAATATAGATGCATAGACGATAACACTTAGATCACAAGTTGACGCCGACCTGCAAATGATAACCATTTGTTCTTCCAATCTGTGATCCTCTTTCGAACACGTTCTATTAGGATTTTAAAGTCCTTATAAAGGAGCCTAGAAGATACATTGTTGTAAATATCGGCCTTAACGGCCGATATATCACTGACATATTGCTTAAAGGGGGTCAACCGATACGTTTTTTCACTAATCGGTCAAAAAAATCGGTTTTGGTCAAAATCGGTCAAAGTTGATCAAAGTCTGTCAAAGTCGGTCAATATCGGTCCAACTTTTTAAAAAAGGGTTTTTTTTTAAGGTTTAATATCATATCTCTATTTTTTGGCACATTCAATAGACCACCTCTTCACCTCGACACCACAAGCAGGTAAGATGAAATGAGAAAAAAGAGGCCAAGTCGGCCGCCTAGGTCAACGGCGGTCAACAGATTAGCCCATTTTTTGTGGTTTGAATTTCTGGTTACCTTGGTGTTTTCCGATGGAGCTGCAAAAGATGAAGGAGGAGATGAAAGGAAAAGATATATTTTCAGTTTGACCTAACCCTAATAACTTGTGTTTTTAAATGTTTCTTAGCCCAATAACTAGCTTATACAAATGGCCCAACTAATAATTTGATGGACTTTAATAAAAACTTAACCCATATCAGAAATAATATGAATTTGTGTAACATATTTATGACATATATAACTAAAAACAAAAGGAAAACGAATAAATTTAATAAAAATATGTAAATTACGCAAAATTTATATAATATAAAATTTAAAAATAATAATAAATATATATAAAATCTCATATTTATTTTTTTAAATGAATTCCTTTATAATTTATGTTCTCCGTCAAGAAACCGATATATCGCCGCCAAGACCGATTTATCGCTTAAAGGTGGTCGACCGCCGAGGTACCGCCGAACGATATTTACAACCTTGAGAAGATATGAGTGGTACACCCAAGTATTTGACGGGAAGAGTACCTCGCTCAAACGGCATGAGCTGAAGGATATCATTCTTGACGTGGTCCAACACATTACAAACAAAAAGAGTGCCTTTGGGGATACTTGGCACAAGACGCGACACCCTTTTAAATTCATCCAACGCCTCCATTAAAATCCTAGCAGATTGCACATCACCACGAGCAAACATAATTAGATCGTCAGCAAAACAAATATTTATTATTTTTTGTCTACCACACTTATGATGATACGTGAAATTGCCATCCTCTTGAACCTTTCGTTTCAAAATAAGCGTTACTATTTCCATCACCAACGTAAACAAATACGGGGACATGGGATCTCCTTGACGAAGACCTCTTTTCCCTTTAAAATACCCATGCAAATTACCGTTGATGTTTATGGAAAATGATGTATTAGTTACACACGCCATAATCCACTTCACCATGTTCGAATGAAAACCAAACGCCACTAAAATATCTTCCAATAACTTCCAATTCACCATGTCATATGCCTTTTGAATATCTATCTTAAATACACACTTAGGAGGACCCCGATTCAAATGGTAGTTGTGCATAAACTCTTGAGTGAGTAACATGTTGTCCGAGATAGATCTTCCCGGAACAAAGGCTGATTGATTATCACTTACAATATCGTCTAAGCCATTCTTAATTCGGTTAGTAATAATTTTGCTTATGCATTTATAAATTACATTACAACACGAAATAGGCCGATAATCATTAACTCGAGTAGGGGTAGATACCTATGAAAGCAAACAAAGAATGGTGTGCACGACGTCCCAACTTTTCTTAAAGAAGACCAAAGTATAACCATCTGGGCCCGGCGCCTTATCATTTCTAACAGAAAACATAGCACTTTGAATTTCATCATCCAACACACAACATATCATGTTAGCTGCTTTATCAGTACTTAATCTTCTCACAAACAGCCCCTCCTAATTAAGGGGATAAACACCATTATCAAAACTAATAAATTGCATATAATGTTGTACAAAAATGTTAGGAACCAAGTTGCCTTCATAAATAACATTATCGTGTCCAGTAATGCAATCTATTCTGCTTCGACTAACCCTCGATTTAACCGACTTATGAAAATACGAAGAATTAGTATCTCCACTTGAAGCCATTCAATCTTTGATTTTTGTTTTAAGAAACGTTCCTCATCCAATGTTGCTTGAGTAAAATCCGTTAAATAAACAGCTTCTTCTTCACGAAGAATTATAGATGAAGGATCATTATCTAGTGCCATTTGAACCTCGTCAAGTTCGTGACGGATTAAGTTGAACAACTCTATCATGAAGATGAACGTGTGACTGAAGTAATTTACTTAACGGCTTTTTCATAAACCTTATCTTTTTCACAAGCTTGAACATGTTGTAACCTTGAACTCCATTTTCCAATGCTCCGTAACCAACTGCATAAAATCAGGTTTGTATGCAAGAAGGTTAAAAAACTTGAACGGTTTAGGTTTATTCTTAGATACCTTCCGAATTTTAAAACAACAGGGGCATGGTCAGAAATGCTATAAGGTTGGAAAATCGCATACGAACCTGGATACTCATTACTGAAATCGATGTTGGACATAACGCGGTCGATCTTCTTCAATATACCAGTTTCTCCTTTTGGCTTCTGATTCCATGTAGTCCCGTACTATTGACATCCGCGATTTCAATCTTATTCACACGATCATTGAAATCTCGCATAGAGATGTTAATGTCATTTGAACCATGAAATGTATCTTCAATGAACAACGCGGCATTAAAGTCACCCATGATAACCCACGGTCTCGTGTTCACGAACTGCTTATGCATTTCAAGACTATACCAAAACTCTCTTCGAGTCTCATATGAGTTTGAAGCATAAACAAAAGTACAAAACATGACTTTACTATCAGCTTTATGCATAACCTGAGTATGAATAGCTTGGCTAGTACATGACAATACCACAACATCCACGACATTGTCATTCCAACCAATTATAATACGAGATCCCTTCGTGCAAAATCTGCTATTCGATGCCCATTTCCATTTTACAAAAACCTTATTGCATACACGCTCCAACTTCCCAATATCAACATGAGATTCTAAGATGGCACATACATTTAACAAATTATCATTAATAACCTGACAAACCTCCGTTTGTTTAGGGGTGCGGTTCAAACCCCTTATGTTACAAGAGGCGATGCTATACATTGGAAACATTCTCATTGGGAGTGCTTGCCCCCTTAGTATTTGACTTATCTCGATCTACATCATCTGTTGTCCCAAATTTAGATCGATATATATAAAGTTGCAAAGTAATATGAATAAGTATATTGTCTAACCATTCAATCGTTACATTTTTCTACATATATATAAGGTACCAACCGGTGTAATGAACCAGTGTGTCCATTCGGTTTTGTCCAACCGAAATAACTAACTATTTTGTAACCGCCAATAACTAACATTCGGTTACTAACTTACTAACTAACACGTTTGGTCCTTCGTGTATTAATATTTACATAAGAAGCAAATGAACTAGATTATATGTTTACATTCTCCTCCTTAATCTTGATCGTTGCTGTCCTAAAATCTTGAAACTTCCGATCATGTTGTCGCATTGTTAGAACTTCAATCTGGTAGAGCCTTTGTTAGAAATATCAGCATCTTTGTAGTTTTCTCCGCTGACGTGTGTCCACATTGTGTGTGCCCATGTCTCTAACGCATTCACGAATGGAATGATAGCGAATGTGATGTCCTTGGCTTTTTCCCATGAAACACAGGGTTTTTCCTGACGAGTGCTATTGGCTAGAAATGTTATCGAACCTACTGTATCTCATTTCCTCTCCCCCATCCATTTTAATTCACTAGAGTAGTCGTTTTATACCATAAGGCGTGACATGCTGCTCTAGTAGACGCCATGAATTCTGATTTCACATGATGAGATATCGCCACTGTTGTTGCTTTTGATACACGGTAAAGGTGACTCTCCAAAGTAAAATACTATCCAGTATTCCTTTTCCTGATCGTTATTAATTTCCATAACTACTGTCGCTGTAAACCTGTAATCTTGCAGCCGCCCTTCCTTTCTTGTATATAATGCCATGCTCCTTTGTTCCTTTGATGTATCGATTACTTAGCTTCACTCTGCCGTTTCAAGGTGATGATCTTCGGGTTTATTCCTTGCATAAATTCTACACCCCTGCTGAGTAGTCCGACCTGAGTAACTAAGATCTGGTCTTGTATTATAAGTACCTGAGAACTGTCCATTACAGCTTCTATAATAAGTTTACGTCAACAGAGTTTCCATCTTCGCCTTGACCAACTTAGTACCAAGGATCCATTGGTGATCTTCTATCATTACATCTGTCTACGTGTTTCTTTAAGATCTTTGTTAATATAAACATGTATTGCTTGATTGTAATCGTCTCCTCCTGTCGTTGTAACTTCATCCCAAGGTAATAAGCTAAAAAGAAAAAAAAAAAAACAATCCAAAGTCCTCTCAATTCAAATTTTTTGTTCTTCCACTGGATTTAAATACTTTCTAATTCCTCTTGGAGTGACGCCGTAATGTATCAAATCATTCTACTAAACTCCAACTATAAGTGTAGAAGTCCTGTTTCTGTTTCGTACAAAAAATTGCTTGTTTCGAGATACAACACTTCTAAAAATTCCTAAAAATGACTTTAAGTTTTTGGATCAAGCTTCACAAGTCCAAGCTCATGGTGCTTGTCTTTAAGCCATATAAAGTTATGAGGCTTATAAGACTTTCCTAAATTTCCCTATTGAATAAATCCTTCAGGTTTGTGTATCCGTAGACTGTCATTCTATCAAATATCCATGTAAGAACGCTATTTTACATCTAAGTGATTACTTGCAACCTGATATTCTGCTAGTGCTAAAATCAATCGACTTTCTCTATCCGAGCAACTGTGCAAATACTTCATTGAAGTCTATCCGTTGTTCTTGTACATCCCTTTTTTGCTACTAACCGTGCCTTGTATTTGGATGATCTTTCCTTCCTTTGCATCCTCTTGGTCGTAAAGACGCTCATGTGTGAGTCCTAGGCCTTTGATTTGGTTGGCAATTTTGAAGAGTCCAAGTATTATTCTGTTGATTGAAATCCAATCAATTTTCAGGCCTCAATCCATTTCTATCTATTTGATGATGCCTCTATTTTGTAGGGTAAGAGGTTCTTCTTTCATAAGTTTAAATTCTCTAGTTTCAACTTCATGTGTATTCTCTATATCTCCTTAAGTTATTGAAACCTCGTACTGGTGTATTCATCAAATCTAATTCCTAAGTTCTCCACATCGAACTAGTATTAACCGCGTTCTTCCCCTTCTGAGTGTGGGTTGTAAGTGTAAGTCGGTGGTGTGATTGGCGAGTTAGGATCAGTAATCGGATCCTGTTCCTGATACGTATTATCAACATTATCATTGATTTCTGTGTTGACTGGTGTAGCGTTTTCATTGTCAACTCCTTATACCACAAAACTAGTCCAAAATATGTCTTGTGTACTTGTATCCTTACCATCTTTATCCCAATCTCATGGTTTTATTTCCATAAACTTTACATCCTGTTAACATGTTTCTTCTTTCCTGATTGGATCATATAGGCCTAATGCTTATGATCCTTCCTCTACTCCTAAGTAAAATCATTGGTAATGCTTCCATCATCCAGCTTCTTCAGTGAAGGTAGAGTATCTTGCATAAGCTGTGCATCCGAATACATAGGTTTTCCAGATTCGGATTTCTGTTGTAGAGTGCCTCATCATGAGTTTTATACTATCAGGGCTTCTTGTATATACCCTATTGGAGTATGATAAATTGGCATGTCCAACTACTTCTGCCCAAAAGGGTTAAGGGTAACTTCATTGCTTTCATCATACTCCTCGTAGTTGATAACATTGTCCTATTTCTTCTCTCCACTACTCCATTTTGTTGTGGTGAGTAAGGTGCTGTCAACTGTCGTGCTATTCCATTTTCCTTACAGTATCTGGTGAATTCATTTGATGTAAATTCACTTCCTCTATCTGTTCTTAGCATCCTTAATTTCATTCTCATCTCCATTTCGATCTGCTGTCTAAATTCCTTGAAAGTACTAAGTGCCTGATCTTTCGATGTCAGAAAGTAAACCCACATGAAACGTGTAAATCTTCACGTAACAAGAATAGAGATTTTCTTGCCAAGTTTGTTGGCTGGACTTATAGGACCGCTAAGGACTCCATAAACTAAGTCCAACAGGTTCTTTGTCTGAATTTTAGCTGACTTGGAAATGTGTTCTCACGCAGTTTATCCTAATAAACATGCATCACAAATCTTCCTGACATGATTTATCCTATGGTATTCTTCCACTAGACCCTTTCCTAGCTCATCCTTGTTGATACGCAAAGTTCAGATGACCTAATCTACGTGCCATAACCATGCGTTGTATTTGATCTACATTTGCTAAGAGACATATAGGTGCTTCTATTTGCAATCTAATACTGTAAAGTCGATTCTTAGATCTTTCAACCTTCATCAACAACTTCTTGCTCTTATCATACAAAAGTTAAAATGTTCCGTCCATGATGAACCTTACAACCCTATCTCCCGTAAGTAGTCCTATACTAGAAAGTTGCTCCTTAAGAGGTTTAGTAATATATATACCTCCGATACTATCTTTTGTTCATGGTTTCTACAACCTAATAAAATAGAGCCTCTACCCTTTATCTGTACATACGATCCATCTCCAAAACGTACTCGTCTTGATACGCTTTCATCAATATCCTTAAAATGACTCTTGGTTCCCGTCATATGGTTACTTTCACCATTATCTAAATACCATATGCTTGCATCCCCTGAAGCATATTTTCCGGGCTGAATTTGTTCCCGTTGACAATTAACAAAACTTCCCCTCATGTTTTAGTTTCGTGTGTCGTCATAATAGTGATGGTTCATCATCCTCAAGATAATGTTATGATGTGTTCCTAAGTGTTGTCCGAGTTCCTACATGCAATGCTTCTTGAGATGTCCAAGTTTCTGACACTTGAAACATCGTACCTTACTCAAGTCCCACTCACTTTTATTCCTATTCAAGTTCCCTTTGTGAGTTGAGTTTCCCTCTTTTGATTATTTTTAGTTACTATTATATTTGCCAGTTTCCTCGGTGAAAAATTTGAATCTGCCGCGTGTTTACTAAATCGCCTACCCTTTTCCCGAGTGTTTGCCTTGTTCAAATAATAAGTTTTCCTGGCTTTTCCACTTGCCCTCCTTTCGAGTTTATTTATCCTCCATCCTCAAATGCCTTGAGTTTCCAATGAACTCGTCTAAGGTAAATTGTCAAGATCATTTGTTTGTTCCTATGGATGCTACTATATTGAATAACCTATCTGGTGTGGATTCTAATAGTTTTCGTACGTAGTGATTCTCCAAGAGTATTTCCCTAATTCTTTAGCCTTATTGGCCATAACGTTTAGTTTAGCCGTAAATTGCATCACTGGGGTCGACTTTCCTTCAGTTTGAAGTTTTGAAATCGAATCATCAATGATTGTAACCGTGCTTGCTGCACTTCTCTTCTCCAACGTGTCCGTTTTGAATGAATACCATATTCCTTGCCGTTTCAACAACCCGCGACTTGTAATAACACTCTTCGGTCCAACGCCTAAATAGAAAAGGCCGTCGTTGCCTTATCCTTCTTATCATCTACTTGCGTATTTTCCTTGGGTTCTATTGCCTCTTATAAACCATGTGCTTCTAGTATGACCTTAATTTGTATAGCCCAAACTATGTAGTTTGTGTTTTTCAACTTAGGACATTGATATTATGCAATAGGTGTTACGGGTTTTGATGTGTCTGTATTGTTACCGGCCATCTTAAAAGTGCTTGGTATCTTCACTTTCTAATCTAATGGGGATTATACTTCCTAGTATCGTATTTCTAGTAATATGGGAATATATATAGTTTCCGAGAATCCTAGTAATACGGGATCAATAATAGTTCTTGGGATTTTCTAATAGTACAAAATAATAATTCTATACTATTCTAATAAACTAGAAATCCAAAGAATAAACTTGTGACTCGATGTTGTATTAACCACGAGTGTGTTTCAATCCCAATTCTTGTACTAGCGAATGCCCCTTGCTTCCTTTTCTTTATTTCAATTTGCCTTTTCCTTTGCAAAAGTGCCTCAGCCTTCTTTCTGTTTTTTCGAGTTCGGTCTATGTCCAAAATAGACCGAACATCATTTTTTTCTTTCAGTAACCACACTTCCACGTTGCCTTCAATTTCTCCTTGTACGTTTGTTCTTGATCTTTTCTTATTTTGACGAGTCAAATAACTTCCTTACGCACAAAATTTGGTACCACTTCTTTTATTCTACACCGAAACAAAACGGATGTTTTGTTTCTGTTTCCACCGAAACAAACAAGTTGTTTGTTTTTGTTTTCGTTGTTGTTGTTCCTTTGTGTCTTTCGGGCACGCTTTCCACACTCTTTCCTTGAGTACTCGTTTATCTTTGTCACACGTATACGTTTCAATCTTTTCCACAACAACGTTCCCCGCGTTATACCCCGCGTTTTCTTCTACTACACCCACAACCACTAAACACGTAAAAAACCCTTTAAACACAAACCGAACCCGAAAACACAACAAAACCCAACACAAACATAATACCCAACCAGCAGTAAAATAACCCGGGGGATACTAACCTACCTGCTTATACCGACAAACCACACCATCCCAAAACAAACAACCATTAACCTACCACAACCTTAATTTAAACCACAAACCAAACCATAAATTACCCAAATAACAACTTATTACAAACCGCAAAAAAACCAACCTTAAGCCAAAAAAAACTTCAACACCAGTTATTTATTTACAACCGGCTATACTACCCCAGGCCTCTCTACCCCACGCCTCGAACAACCAGGAATTAACACCACTTAATTTAAAACGACCCCACCCATAAACCTACCACCACCAATAACCTAAACCACCCACCAACAACCACTGGTAACCACCTTAACAAACCATTAACCACCCAACTCCAGAAAAACGCGCACACCTGCAAATACAAGAAACCAAACCCCCACCACCCGTGCCAATCCCATTAACCCAACATAACCCACAGTACCCTTAGAAAGTAAATCCGCTCTATACGCAAAAACCATTATAACCTTTCTAACATCCAAATAACCCGCCACAAAAACCACAACCCACAACATACCAAACGGATAACCATTACCCAATTAACCGTGAACCACATATTCCTACCCACACAAATACCCCAACACACCCCCCTTGGAAAACCAACCAACCAACCCAGAACCGCCTTTGTTACCTCATCTTTACCCAACCAATTATAAGCAACCGTTCCACCACCTAAACCTGGCAGGCCAACCCACACCGTCGGTTAACCCCCAACCAGGATATTATACCACTTAACAACCACATAAAATATACCCACTACCCACCCTGTAACCCACCACAAACACCCAGTTAACCTGAAAAACCCACTGCCCACACCTAAACATTAACCACGAAACCAACCTAACCGGGCACACCCAAAAAAAAACCTACACATTTACGAAACCATCGTGTACCCCGAACACCACCTCTTAAACAGCAACCACCAACCAACCCGAAAAAACCACACCCTAAACTTATGTAATAACCCCCCATAACACCCCCCCTTACCTAAAGCAAAGAATACCTCACCCACAACCGCACGACAAACAAACCCACAGAGACGTTAACACACGCCATAAAAAACTAAAACAAAAACCCGGTAGAAACAACCGGCGGTAAAAACCCAACCTTAAACAGCACCGCCCACAACCATCCGCACAACAACAAAAACCCTAAAACCATCAGAAAAATTACACCAACCCAAAACGAAAAAAAACAAGAACCGCGACCCCCCCCCTCGTTGCTATCTTCTTCTGTTCCCATCCTGCTTCGTACACAAACCAAACAGAACACTCGTTGTTGTTATTTTGAAGTTTGTTGTCCTTTGCATTGAACCAGAAAAACAAAGCACCACGGTCTCCTTTTATTCTTTGTGTCTAATCGCTTTTCGTCCAACGAACGACACAAAACCCATGTTCTCCTTTTTTTCGTTTTGTTTGTCGAAATGAATAGTAATCAACGAATCCAAACAAATGTCCTTATCTAATTTTTTTCCATAAGTATACGCACACCCCCTCGACTTGCTAATAAGGATTTCCTTGAGTGTTGTTCTGTTCCTTCATCCACACGTCTCCTATAACGTTGTTTTTTTTACTTTGAAATCAAAACTTTTCTTACACACAACCTTTGGTACCTTTCTTGGTAACCTACACCGAAACAAACCTTCTCTGTTTTTCATTGCACCGAAACAAACTTTCCAATTGTTTCTGTTTTCGTTGTTGTTGTTCCCTTGTGTCTCCCCGACACGTTTTTCCACACTATTTTCCTTGAGTACTCCTTTATCTTTGTTATACGTATACGTTTCAATCTTTTCCACAACAACGTTCCCCGCGTTATACCCCGCGTTTTCTTCTACTTTGTGTTTTGTTTTAACCGGTTTCACAAAGCTTTCTCTCCTACTCGTTTTATGACCAAACGATGTGTATGTCTTTTCCTTTCCTGTGTCGCGTTAGCAGCAAACACAAACGAAAACTTCAGCGCTTCTTACTCTTTGTTCCACGTTTCCTTGTACACGACAAAGAGTTTCCTTCCTTTCCCTTCGATGTCTCCAACGAAGTTTTGTCCCACCAATGACGTTTGATGTAAACGTTTGCAACTCCTACGCAAAACAGATTGTGCACTATCTTTTTTGCGTCTATCCTTATTCAAACCGTTGTCTTCTTTGGAAGAAAAAGAAAACAAATCGCTCCAACTGAAAACCAAGGATGTTCTCAGCGTATTCCCTCTTATGACCTTCTCGTTTAATATGTTCTTTGTATCCAGAAACTAAGTCGCGTAAACCACTTGCTCTTGATGCCAAATGTTGTCCCAAATTTAGATCGATATATAAGTCTAACTATTCAATCGTTACATGTTTCTACATATATATAAGGTACCAACCAGTGTAATGAACCAGTGTGTCCATTTGGTTTTGTCCAACCGAAATAACTAACTATTTTGTAACCGCCAATAACTAACATTCGGTTACTAAC
>BQNB010065168.1:0-35036 GCA_026074375.1 Tanacetum coccineum | reverse complement strand
ATTATACATAATCCTTTATTTAGTTAGAAAAAAAGAAAAATGTTATGCTCTTAGTTTAGGATAACTATCGTAGTTTATTATGTTTAGGATAAGTGTTGAGTCATATTAAGAAGTGTCAAAGTCAACGTTTATATTAGTCAAGTGAATAACTTCATGTTTATATAGGAAAGCCAATGTTTATCTTTTAGTCAAATGTCAAATGTCATAATAGCCATAATAGGCTCATGACCGATTTAACTATTATAAATAGTCGTTGTACTCTTTCATTATAATCAATCAAAATTAAAGATCAAAATATCTCTCAATCTTCTCTTTATTTTCTGACGGAGCTAGCACACGCTTGAAGTGATGCCCTATCTCGATACAACCCCTAACAGGGTCGTATCATTGCGTGTTTGTGGAGTTGTATTCTTTTACCTTCCGAATGACAAAAGCAAATACACACAATTAATCACGATGATGCACACAAACATATAAATACTCCTCGAGTTCATGTTCGTTTATATGTTCTATATATATAATCTAAACAAAGGAAGACAAACAAGCCTAATGTGTGACCAGGGGCGGACTTGTAGTGTAGCACGGGTATGCACGTGCATACCCTCCGATTCGACGGGCTAGTGTAAAAAAATCTGATTTTTTTCAAAAGTGACTACAAAATACACTGAAAAATTATAAGTGCACACCCTATAAAATACAGTTAAAACATGAGTGCATACCTTAAAAGAAAAAAAGAAAAAAAACGAAAAGAAGAAGAAACGCTGCTGGTTCAGACTCATTCTTGAAGAAGAAGTTGAAAAAGTACGCAATAGACTTTTAAGAATAGGACAATAGGTTAAATGGTCAAATCTATTACTACCTTTTTCATGTGGGCTAATCGTATTAATAATATTTGAAAAATTAACTCACTTAGGCTCAATAGATAATACCAGTTTATATAACTTCTAACTTATATCACTTTTAAATATTTTAATTTCTTATGATAGTGTAATTATTTTTTGTACCTGATCTCTTAGCTTTATTTTGGTATCTCATATTTAAAGTTGTAAATAAATATTTATGTACTAGTTATTATAGTGATTTAAAGTTAGAAATTTAACATCTTTTTAGTGATAATCTTTTGTTATGATCTTATTCTATTGGTACCAAAACAAAGCCATTTTTGTAACTACAATACACAATTCGACAACTCGATTCAGTCTCTAGTAACCCAAACTTGACATACCAAAATCAACTTTTATAACTAAGATCCGAAAAAAAATACCAATCGCGCCGAATCCAAATCCAAAAAATCCGACCCGAAAATTGAATTTGTTAATAGCCGTATAAAAAATCGTGCATACCCTGCTCCGAATTCCTGGGTCCGCCAATGCATTTTACCTTTGAATCTTTTAATGTGTGTCAAACCTTATTATTTTTCATTAGAAAAATACCTTTGCGTTTGGTATACTTTCGAAAGATTCATCACAATGCATTCATTATACCGTATTATTTTCCATATAACCGGTCTCAAAACCTTTAACAACTAAATACAGATCCACCATGAAAATTTCTTCCTTAGTGACAAAATAATAGTTCGCGTTTTGAAGACAAACATCGCTGTATATTATTCATCCTTAGTAATTACATACAATAAATCTTAAAACGATTACAATGGAAATTCGTGAAAAATGAAGATATTCTCTTGAAAAAAAAGCAGATGTGATGGAATAAAATGCTTATTTGTTGCAAATTGGTTCACGAACTTCTCATGTACTATACAATACCTAAGTGCAACTTAAATACTTGGGATTAATTCGACCTATTCAAAACGTGTTGGTGAGACTAAGTAGTGACTCGAGATTTGAAATGGCGAAGTCGGCGAAATTGCGTCTGCATCATTTGAATTGACATCCTGTCAGAGTGGAGATGAAATGAAACACTTGTGGAAAGATTTTGAGAAGACACGAAACAGAGAGGGAGAAAGATAAAATGTTTTTGTTGTATTTTACAAAGAATGGTAAGTTATTGTGCAAATTAAAGCGAGGGCATAATAGTCCTAACAAAATAATTTTATGTGTATGAATCAATATGTTATGTGTACATATCAATTCCTATATTGATGACGTATACTATGGACCGGCTCGGCCCATTCATACTATTACGGGCTTGTTAAGTTAAACGATGGACTCTCGACCCACACACAGCGGTCACGGCTACTTGGCCCTACGGGTCACGGCTGCCAGCACATGGTCCGTGGTCGTGGTTCCTTCACAAGCTATTTTTGGTAAGAGATAACCTAGTTAAATAAGAGATATACTTTACTTATTTAAATGAGTTAGGATAACCTCGAATCCCGACTATAACGTCCGTATCTTGGGCCGAAAGTTATGGAAACCCTAAGGGTCATGTAGCCTATAAAAGGAGCGCAATTGTCATCAATACATGTATATGAAAAATCCTAATTATATTCGATTACTCTCCCAAGGTCATATACTTACTCTCACGCCAAAGTCTAATCGTGTGATCCGCTCCCACGATAAGGTTAACGATGTTTCATTCCTTGTGCAGGGTTCTCTAAGCAAGTTCACTTGATACAAGAGAGAGGTGCAAATTACCCGAATAGCTGCCTATTTGGACTAAACAAGACCCGACCTAACTTCTGTATCAACAAGTTGGCGCCATCCGTGGGACCCGACACTAGGAATTACTCTCAAAAAAATGAGCCCCCCCCCATTGTGACCATTGTCACGAAACCAGCAACCAAAGAAAAGACGCCGAAAGATGCGGATGCCGCACCCAGGGTTAACATCCAGGATTTCTGTGAAGAGCATTACGAAGATATCCTCCCGGTCATTATGGACAAGATTCGCCGTGATACGCGAAAAGAAGTCCATGCTAGGCTGGACTTCGAAGAAAGTCCCAAGAAAAGAAGAACGAGAGAAGGCTCTCAAAACTCAAGTGCCAGGACCTTGTCCGCAAGGTACCGTAACCCATCAGAGAGACTCAAGGTACGAGACCGCGTGAGATACAACGATGGACATTTGCTTGACCGACTAGGTCATCGAAGGCAGAGCGCATTCGACCGACTTAGCGATACTTACTCGCCAAACACAACTAAATCCAAACCGGACATGACAAACTCTAGGGATCGTTCTCACAGTAGAAGTCACACACACAGGCGGGACTCTTCTAACAGAGATCATCCTCGGAGCAGAGACGGCTCCCGCGGCATCAAAGAATCATATGATAATACCCGCTCCGCCTACGGGATGGGGCCAAACATGGATATCACTCCCGCGACAGAGACCGCTCCCGTATTATGAAAAGAGGGAGGAAAAGTGAATCCCCGTTATCCAGCGTATCGGAGAGCGGCACCAGCGATGGAGGACACTGGAAGACAAAGTCAAAAAGGCACAAGCCTACGGATAAGGATGACTTAGTGATGCCCTGGATATGTGAAGAGGTGGATCCGTTCACACCCCGAATCCGCAATTTCAAAAGTTCACAGAAAACACGAATGCCTAACAACGTGAAGACCTATGACGAAACAAGGGACCCAGAGGATCACGTAAAAATTTTCCAAGCGGCCACACAGGTGGAACGCTGGGCAATGCCTACATGGTGTCATATGTTCAATTCTACCCTAATAGGGGCCGCAAGAGTATGGTTCGATGAGCTCTCTCCGAAAAGCATAGACATATACAAGGATCTCAAAGGCAACCTTCTTTTAGCATACTTAATGCAGCAAAATCAGAATTGTACAATTCAAAGATCCCGTTGGAAATCCAACCATTATCAAGGCAAAAGGGACGGAGAGGACCATAGAGGACTTCATGGAACGATTTCAAGGTTAAAAAACTGGACGCATGAAGGGAGCACCTGAGTGCATGCGGGATCTCCGGATTCATGGGCATGGGGTTTTCAAACCACCCGAATTTGACCAAAAAGCCCTTAACGAACATGTTTCAAAGACCATGGAAGAAATGATGATCACCACCACTGCCTTCATACGAGGAGAAGCCTCCGTTGCTTGCAAAAAGAAAGGTCACGCATCGTGGAAAGCACAGTCAAAGCGGCACGCTTCAGAGCGAAGGTTTGACTTCCGAGGTCACCCAAGGGAAGGACGAGGGTCTAGCAGGTTTACTCCCCTTACAAGAACACCCAAAGAAATCCTCGCGGCCGAAGCAGGAAAGTTCAAGCCACCACCACCCATGGTAACCCCGGTGGAGAAGAGAAGCATCAACAAGTTTTGTGACTTCCACAATGATAAAGGACACAATACTGACGAATGTATGCAGTTAAAAAAGCAGATCGAAGAGTTGGTGCTAGCAGGCAAACTTTCGCATTCAATTAAAGAAATCAAGCAAGGCAGAGATCAACCAAAGGTTGGGAAGAAGGAAGTACCAGCCAAAGATAAGTCCATGGCAATCTATATGATACAATCGTGGCATAGAACGACAAGGCAGAAAGTGACTCAAAGCTTTGAACGTGTCAGTGAAATTACGTTCCTTCATTGACAATCAGTAGTGGGACAGAAGGTCCGCTTGTTATAGAAGCGGAAATCAGCGGGCACATGATTCACCGCATGTATGTGGACGGAGGTTCCTCAACGGAAATACTCTACGAGCACTGCTTCAACCAACTTCGGCCGGAAGTCAAGAGCCAAATGGTCCCGGCAACAACGTCGTTAACCGGTTTTAGTGGAGAAACTATATGGCCACTGGGACAATTTAGGCTCTTGGTAACAATAGGAGATGCAGAACATTCTATAAATGCATGTATGAATTTCATGATCGTGAGGTCACTATCACCGTACAGTGGTATCATTGGAAGGCCCTGAATAAGAGAAATCCAAGCAGTACCATCCACATCTCACGGAATGCTTAAATTCCCAGTTGACGGAGGGATAGTCACTATCCGTAGCACTATCTTGATACCCGCTGAGTGCGCCACGGTGACCACATCGTCTAAAGAAATCCTCAAAGAGGCTGAAGTCTGTCACAAAAACTTTAAAGTAGCTCCACATTCGAATTTCCCGAACTAGGAATTGGAAATCGGAGGGGCGGTATCAGTTCAAGGACGAACGAAACTATGCTCTCTCTTAAATAAAAACTTGGACATATTCGCATGGTAGCCGTCCGACATGACAGGGTTACCGCGATCAATAGCTGAACATCGGATCAATATCCGGGAAGGATATCCGCCGGTCCGGCAGAAGAAAAGGGGCTAGGCCCCAGAATGTGCCAAAGCCATCCAAGCGGAGGTACAGAAGCTAGTAGAGGCAGGAATCATGAGAGAAGTCTATTACCACGACTGGTTGTCCAATCCAGTCATGGTGAAGAAGCATGACAGTAGCTGGAGGACGTGCGTAGACTTCACAGACTTAAACAAGGCCTGTTCGCAGGATTATTAACCCCTCCCAGAAATTGATTGGAAAGTGGAATCCCTCTGCAGCTACCCCTTTAAGTGTTTCATGGACGCTTACAAAGGCTACCACCAAATACAGATGGCAGAATTGGATGAAGAGAAAACGGCTTTCCACACCAGCCATAGAGTATATTGCTATACCAAAATGCCATTTGGCCTCAAGAACGTTGGCGCCACATACTAGCGGCTGGTGGACAAAGCTTTTGACAGCCAAGTTGGTCGGAACATCGAAGTGTACGTCGATGACTTGGTCATTAAGAGTCACACAGAGACAGAAATGCTAAGAGATATTGATGAAACATTCCATACGTTATGGAAAATCAATATGAAGCTCAATCCCAAAAAGTGTACGTTCGTGGCAGTAGAAGGGATGTTCTTAGGATACATGATTAGCCCGGAAGGGATAAAATCGTGCCCATAAAAAACAAAAGCCGTACTACAACTTCCATCCCCACAGATAATCGAGGTCCAGAGCCTCAATGGGAAGCTGGCTAGTCTGAACATGTTCCTCTCCAAGTCGGCAGAAAATTCCTTGCCACTATTCAAAACTTTCAAGAAATGCATAAAAAAGAGTGACTTCCGTTGGACACCAGAAGCGGAACAAGCTTTTAAGCAACTGAAGCAGCACTTGGCAGAACTACCCATGCTGGTAGCACCCAAAGCAAAGGAGGAATTGACTGTATACATGTCCGCCTCCCACAGAGCTATTAGTGCGGTCCTGATGACCGAAATAGACAAAGTTTAGACACCAGTCTATTTTTTAAGCCGTGCACTGCAGGGCCCCAAACTAAACTATACCCTAATGGAAAAGCTAGTTTTATCACTGGTTTTTGCCGCTAAGAGGTTACGAAGATATTTCCAAGCACACCCTATTGCGGTTATTATTGACCAACCAATCAAGCAAATATTGTCACGTCCCGACGTGGCAGGGCGATTACAAAAATGGAGCGTCATGCTAGGAGAAAACAATATCACGTACCGGCCAAGGACGTTTGCGAAAGGACATATCCTACTGGATTTCCTTGTAGAGAAGCTGGACGAAAGTCCGCCAGATACATCAGTGGTTGAAACCCCGCGAGTGCCGTGGATACTCTTCACGGATGGATCATCAGGTGTAGACGGATCAGGTGCTGGCTTAATACTGACAAACCCGGAGGGAACGGAGTTTACCTACGCACTAAGATTTTAGTTCACAGCTTCTAACAACGAGGTAGAGTATGAGGCACTGATAGTTGGCCTACGCATCACAGCGCAGATGGGAGTGTGCAATGTACACGTAAGTGTGGACTCTAAGTTGGTAGCGAACCAAGTCCTAGGGACATACGTTGCCAAAGAAGAAAATATGATCAAATACCTGGAGAAGGTCAAAAGCCAGGTCAGCAGCTTCGCTAAGTTTTCTATAAGCCAAGTCCCAAGAAGTCAAAACAAGAAAGCGGATGCCCTGAGCAAGATTGCGTCAACCAGCTTTGCGCATTTATCCAAACAGGTTTTGGTCAAAGTACTCATAGAAAAATCCATACAAGAGAAGGAGGTGGCGATAGTGGTAGAGGAAGACGGACCAACATGGATGACACCGATAATGGAATATTTAAAAGAGGGGACCCTTCCAGACAATAGAAAGAAGGCAAGCAAACTCTGTATCAAGGCCATACAGTATGAATTGTTGGAAGGGGTTCTTTACAAACGATCATTTTTAAAGTCGTGGCTAAGGTGTGTTAGACCACTCCAAGCGGATTATGTGCTCCGATAAATTCGTAAGGAGTCATACAGTATGCACGCAGGACCACGTTCTATGGTGGCAAACGTCATGCGATTGGGATACTATTGGCCAACCATGCATCGGGATGCACGGGATATGATACGCAAATGTAGCGATTGTCAAATACATCGTCCCGTGCCAAGAAACCCCCAACAGCCGCTAACTCCTATCGCGGCCCCATGGCTATTCTACAAGTGAGGCATTGACATAGCTGGTCATTTCCCAGAAGGAACAGGATAGGTCAAGTTTTTGATAGTCGCCATAGACTATTTTACGAAGTGGATAGAGGTAAAATCCATGGCAACGATCACAGGCTGTCAGGTAAAGAAGTTCGTTTGGGACAACATAGTGTGCCGCTTTGGCCTTCCAGGAGAAATAGTCTCGAACAACGGTAAACAGTTCAGCGATAACCCGTTCAAGGATTGGTGTGAAAGGTTAAATATCACACAACGCTTTGCCTCAGTGAAACATCCGCAGTCTAATGGACTTGTGGAGAGATCAAATAGGAGCTTGGGGGAAGGAATCAAGGCCCGCCTAGGCTAAGGAAACAAGAATTGGATAGAAGAACTCCCCAACGTCCTTTGGGCACATCGCACGACGATTAAGTCAAGTCACGGTGACACCCTTTTCTCCTTCACTTATGGAACAGAAGTTGTCATACTCGCGGAAATCGGAATGCCAACGTACCGTATTGTGGCAATGGACGCCGCGCACAATGATACAAATCTACGGCTAAATCTGGATTTACTAGAAGAAAGGCGTGAACGCGCAGCAATTCGTGAAGCCAAGGCCAAATTACAAATGACAAAGTACTACAATGCTAGGGTTCGAGGTGTTACTTTTAGACTTAGAGACTTCATTTATCGTAGCAATGATGTGAGTCATGCTGTGGCCGGAGGGAAGCTTGGCCCAAAGTGGGAAGGTGTGTACATCCGGGACTTATTGACTTTGATGTAACCATGTCAACTTCCAGGGGGAAGTATCAACCCAAGGATAATCCAAAGTTAGAAATAGCAGTCCTTAGGTATGATTGGAGATGAATGTATATGGGAATAATGCCGACTAAGATTGAGCTAACACTGGAACAATCACAACAAGGTGTTAGTAATGATGTCTTGGTAAGCATTGAAGGCGTTGAAGAATTAAAAAGAAATGTATGGATAAAGGGTGTAAACAAAGAAGCCCTCCACACAACTTAAGGCAGAAACCGGGTCAATACATATGCTGTCAGAATCACAAGTTGATTGCTGACATTGAAAACGACATCATGGACCCAGTGATGCAATGCACAACCCTTCCCAGCCATTCGGGTTTCTCTCAACAGAAACTTGTCTCATTTGTCACGAAGATACACACGTTATCTATTGACATCTCACTCCGAGATTGTTGATATTGAATAGGTGGCAGTCTGCTCCAGCCTCCGAGTACTAAAACCAAAATGCACTAATCGAGTCTAGAGCCCAGAGATCAATCTAAACCAAAATGCAAAATCAAACCTCCACTTTGGAAAAGGTACACACAAGTTGATTTCATTTTAATATATTTCTCTTCTCTAATTCTCTCTCAACTCTCTCTCTCTCCTTTTTCTCTCTCTTAATCAACTCACTTTCTTTCTCTAATTTCTAGTTCTAAATTCGTGTATGATCATATGAAGTGAAGTGATATACGGGATCCTACAATTGGTATCAGAGCTTTAAGGGGGGATTCGTGTTTGATTTGTGGTTGATTAAGCTCAAATTCGTGGCTTATTTTGGCTTAAAAAAAACCCATGGCTCAAAATTTATTTTTGGGTTTATTTTGTTGGTTAATCTTGTTCTTTTCTTGTTATACATGTTATACAAGATGTATTGTTGCCACTCTAAGTGATTCACACGCCCCAAGTCCGAAATCTAAGTAACAAAAGGTTCGAATTTTTGTGTGTTCTAAGTGGAGAGTTGCTTCATTTTGGAAGATTCACAAAGATATATGAGTTAGGGTGTGTTTAATCTTCATATACACACTTAATATTGTATGTTATACCTTAGATTCGTGGCTAGAAAGATCATTAGGCTTGATTATGCTTAATTTGTCCTTGTGTTCTTCGTGGAGAGTTGATTTTAATATCAATTTCTAAGCGGCGGTTTGACAGGAAAGGGGGACAAGATCCACTTTTTAAGGAATTATGTCACGGCGAGTTGACTGATCAAAGGTGAGTTGCATAAACTAATCAATAATATCCGCGGCGGTTTCTGTTTCCAAACGGTGAGTTGCCACAATAGACGGCGGTTTGCACAGGTTCATGGCGGATTGAATATTATATTGTGCAAAATGAAACGTTACCATGGCCAAAATTTGAAATCCAAGGCGGGTTGATTAAAATAATACACGGCGGTTTGAGATAAAGAACACGACGAGTTACTGAAAGACGCGGCGGTTTATCAAGTTAGGCAGCAGATTGATTATTTAATTTGGCGGTGAGTTACCAACAGGCAGCGAGTTACTTACACAGCGAGTTAAGATAGACGGCGAGTTAAGATCTAGAGGCGGTTTGCTTAATTTAATACACGGCGAGTTGGTATAAATTAGGCAGCGGTTTGGACATTTTTAGCCGGCAGTTTAAGTTGAATAATTGGCAGCGGTTTGCTCAAAAGTAACCGGCGGTTTGCCTAATTTGTGGAGGCGGTTTGGTTGTTTTCTAGGTGGCGGTTTGGCTTCTTCAGGGTGGCGGTTTGCTTATATTTTGAAGTAAATATTCATTTTAGGCAAAACGGACTTTGAACATATTACGACACTTAAACAAACATCACAAATCATTTACCTGAACATAAACAAGGACTTAAAAGACAAATATAACAATAATCAAACCTTAACAACAAACGATTATTCATTTACGGTTTTCTATTGATTTTGTAAAATCCCGTTAAATCATTTATCGATTTTAATCATAGACGTGTAAAATCCCGTAAACGTGTTTCTAGATACTTGAATGACTGTTGAAACGCTAGAACTAGGAAGCCTAATGTTCAGTGCCTATTAGTGCTAGTAAACCCAAGAGAACAGGGGAAAAAATGAACAAATCTGTTTGCCACACCCCTTAGAAAATAGTTGCTCATATACCACTATTCAGAAAATCCAAGAGTTTCTTTAAGGAGTTGTATGAGAATACAAATCAGGAAGGGAATTGGTGGATAGATAAGACAATGTCCATCAGGATATTAAATGGACACAAAAGCCACAGTTGACAAAAAGATAATGGATGCATAAAATCAGGAGAGAGGATGTATCAACAAGTATTAGTCCCCTCTAGAGACATTGTCTCTAGGTTTATTATTAATGGCTTGAAATATAAATTCCTAGGATCCAATTTGTCCAATGTTCATCGTCCTTAATTCTCTTGTAGATTTTACAATTCATCCTATCCATTGTTGACTCTGGATGCACAAGCACGGAGGGTCAATCTCAAGCTGTTGTGTAATTTTGTAGAGAAAACTTACTGGGTATTGTTCATTTTAGGAATGATCACATTTGCTCCATTTCTTGTTATGGAGATCTGAATCAAGGAAAAGTCATGATCAAAAGGGTTTATTACGTCTGAAGGCCTATCATCATAATATTTTCTCAGTTGGTTATTTCTGTGTGTGATTTGGAGGTTCTTTCAGGAAAATTACTTGTTTTGTGATGAGATCTTCAGGGAACGATTTACTAACTCGTAATTGTGGATCGATCTCTACAAAATCTCTTCAAGAAAAAACTTCATCAACTCAATCTGCTTGCATGGCTAGCTTCACTAACTCAAGCATGGTTATCTTATGGCTCGAAGACTTACTCTCTTAACTTCAGATTACATCACCTTACTCTTTAAAAAAATTTATTGTGACGGCTTTACCTTAGTTGAATATGTCAAGATCAACTTTTTCGTTTGTGAAATGAGTAAGGCAATAGAAGCTCATTTAAGTCACAAAGTTCTTCCAAGTTCCAAAGGGAAGGCTGAATTTCTTCACATGACTTGTGTGGTTTCCAATGGGGGTTGGGTTGTCAAGCATAAAATGAGAATAAATATATTCTGGTGATTGTTGATGAATATTTAAAGATTACACTTGGGACTCTTTTTATTAGATCAAGGATGAAACACCATGAAGTTCTCAAAGACTTTCTCACGATGATTCAACGCAATCTTCAAGCTCAATTTATTAGTGTCCGTACTGACAGAGGCACAGAGTTATTGAACAAGACACTCAATGCTTATTTCAAAGAAGAAGGCATTAAACATCATACTTCCACTCCTCGAACACCTGAACAGAATGGCGTTGTCGAAAGACGGAACCGCACTCTTGTTGAGGTTGCTCGAACAATGCTCTCAGCTTTTAAGCTTCCATTATCATTTTGGGCTGAAGCAGGTACAACCGCATGTTATACTCAGAACAGATCAATCATCATATCATCTCATGGAAAAACAGCGTATCACATCATTAATGACAGGAAACCTTCAATAAAACATCTTCACGTCTTTGGTTGCATTTGTTACATAACTAGAGATGGGGAAAATTTAGATAAGATGAAAGAAAAAGGGGATCCATTGTGTCGATGGTGGACTATTCTACTCAGTCGAAGGGATAATAGTGTTTACAATAAGAGAAACACGCTTAATAGTTGAGGTCCCTTCATATCAAGTTTGTGAAATCAAAGAATTGATGTTGATCACAAAACAGTTTCAAACCTCGCACCACAACGAAAGAGATGTCTGCTGAAAATAAACATTTCAGGCCCCGTTCCTCAATTCGTTCAAAGGACGTCTTTGATCGCAACAGATTCATAGCATCTGTCTTATGGCAAAGCAATGACGTTGCTTGAACGCAGTTCAAGCTCTCGTTCTTCATAAAATGACGTTTACCTCCATTTCAAGCCCTCGTTATTCACAAAACTGAGTTTGAACACATTAGTTCAAAGCTCTGGTCATTAATGTCAAAATGATGTTGATCACAACAGTTCAGACCTCGCACCACAACGACAAATGGTGTCTGCTAAAAATAACACTTCAGGCCCCGTTCCTCAATGTTTAAATGACGTCTGTTCACATCAGTTCAAGCCTCGTTCTTCATCAAATGATGTTTGAACACAGAAGTTCAAGCCTCGGTCATCATATTCAAATAATGTCTGATCTTTAAATTGTTCGGGACCTCGCACACAACGGACAAATGGATGCTATGCTGAAAATAACACTTCAGGCCCCGTTCCTCAATGTTTAAAGACGTTTGATCACAGCAGATCAAGCCTCGGTCTTCATGGCAATGACGTTTGTACAACGCAGTTCAAGCCTCGTTCTTTATCAAATGACTTCTGATCATAACCGTTCTGAACTCGAAATTCAAGACCACAGCAATGAACTGTCAAGTTCAAAGCTGGTTCCAAAAGTTGTTCCTTAAGCAAACAAGACAGCTACATCACGACAAGAGTTAGAATTACTATTCGACCTTCTCATAGCAATGCTGAGGAAAACAGGTATATATATATAAATACAAAATCTGAAAAATAGAAAATTTCTAAAAAGAATCTTCTCGACATGTCTCTTGGAATCGATAACATTTACGTGCTTAGAAATGTCGATTAACATTGACACGGGTGTGTAAATGAAGTTCGAGCGAGAGTTGCAAATAGTTTCAAAACATGTAATTTATAATTTTCTAGATGGCTTATGTGCAAATATTAGTACATAACCCGGACTTCATATAAAGGAAGGTTTATAACTTATCCTCACAATGAGAAAATTAACGTTTCTCGGTCTTGAGCTGTTCTTACAAGACATTTAATGTTTTTAGCTCAAGAAAAAAGATAGTGTATGTATCAGTGCGCTTACCCTTAGCGTTAGAAGAGAAGTCCTCTAACATTTGGTTTTTCAAAAAGTTGAACACAATTTTTCAATAATTTCTCAATGACAATTCATAATCTTTCAAAAATTGTGTGTTCTAACTCCATCCCCTCATAATGTTTTCAAAAAAGACATACAATTTTTCAATTGGTCCTATTTTTGAAGGGGAGTTTTTTGAAAAACAACATTTTAATGTTCTTGGATACATCAACAACGACAATTCTTATGTATTAAAAATGTTCCAAACCATTCATGCTGATAATATTTTCTCCCATGGAATTTTCAAGACATATTTTAATCACAAGGTATTTCAAAAACTAATTGTTTATTATTTAAAATAAGGGGAGAAAGTGTATTTAAAATATGATCTAATCGACTAAATGTGCTGAATAGTAAGAAAAGGTTTTATGGTTCGATCTTATACCCAACAACATCTTAATTTCACGACGATTCTGAAGTCATAAGGTGGTTAGGTTAGGAATCAATCCTATGATCCAACCAGAACCGGAGGATCTACCCAAGGATAATCCAAAGTTAGAAATAGCAGTCCTTAGGTATGATTATAGATGAATGTATATGGGAATAATGCCGACTAAGATTGAGCTAACACTGGAACAATCACAACAAGGTGTTAGTAATGACGTCCTGGTAAGCATTAAAGGCGTTGAAGAATGAAAAAGAAATGTATGGATAAAGGGTGTAAACAAAGAATCCCTCCACACAACTTAAGGTAGAAACCAGGTCAATACATATGTTGTTAGAATCACATGTTGATTGCTGACATTGAAGACGACATCATGGACCTAGTGATGCAATGCACAACCCTCCCCTTTTAGTTTCCACAATTGGTATCAGGAGCAAGGTCACTCAATATTTTTAAAATATACTGTATTTTAAAGCTTGGATCAATCTATGGATTCCAACAAATATCTATAAGGGCAATCTATGTAAAGATCACCACTTTTTGAAAGCGATAGTTTTATTTATTGGAAAAATTGATTTGAGACATATGTTAAATCAAAAGATCTAGATCTTTGGCATGTTATTACCAATGGTGATTTTCAACCTATTGTACAAAATCCAGAAACCAAATTAGATGAGGTTGTCCCTTTTGAAAAACAAACTGATGATCTCAAAAAGAGACTTGCGAAAAATAATGAAGCCAAAATGGTTATTTACAATGATTTGCCAAGAAAAGAATATGAAAGAATTTTCATGTGTAACACGGCAAAAGAAATTTGGAAAAATTTGTTAATCACCCATCAAGGTAATAGCCAAGTCAAATAGATAATAGATCGACATTTTGTTCACTATATGAACAATTTCGGTCTTTCCGAAGACGATTCTATATATAGTGCCTTTTGCTAGATTTAATACTACTATTATAGTCATAAAGCTCTTGATGAAGTTATTTAGTAATGAAACTTCGTAGGAAGTTTCTTAGAGCTTATAAATCCATAAATAGAGAGCAAAGGTCACGGCGATGAAGATTCCGAAAGACTTAACGCACCTATCTCTTGATGAATTAATGGAACCTCAAAGTCGCGGAAATGATCTATCCATAGAAAGATTCTGAAATAGTCAAAGCAAAAGTTGAAAGAAAATCTATTGCTTTAAAGGCTAAGAAAGAATCTAGTGATGAAGAGTGTTCAAATTCCGGTAGCGAAGACAAAGAGTACGCTGTAACACCTCCAAATTGGGTCGCAGCGGAATAAGGGTCCGGGGCGTGTTACTTCATAGATCAATAACACAAGATATATATAGAACGACCAAAAAGTCGTTTTAAAACTGATACATTGGATTTAACAAATATTTGATACAAAAAGCCCGAAGCTTTAACTTGTTCCTGATTATTATTACAAAGATACTGGTTTTCAACATAAAACAACCATATCTTTAGCATGACTTCCCAAAACAAAATCACCAATGTATTCTTGGCACCTAGTGCTTACTGATCTCCTGAAAAATATTGCTTTAAAACGTCAACAATAATGTTTGTGAATTCATAGGTTTGATAAATCAAAATATGCAGGACCGCAAGACTTTTCTAGTGCGATAATGCAACACATGCATGGGCATCCCACTAAACTAGAAAGTACATTATTCACTAAAGCTCATGACACTGAAGCTCGAAGATCTTGTTCTGCATTAATATTGCTACTCAGCCCGCAATGATGTTTTAACCCGAAACATCTAAAATTCGACATGCTATAACGTTCGTTCTCGGTGATAGCTAGTCACCCGAATGGGGAGGTCGTTTCCCGAATAGATCTATTAAATAACATTCGCGCTCACATAATGTAATTCCCAACTACATCTATGCAATTGACAGTTCATGATAAAGGGCTTAACTTGGGTTATCGGTACTTAGGCAAACATGTAATCAATACTTGCGTCCAATTTATAAAACAAAGCATGTTTCCACCCTATAATTATAAATCATTGAAATCATAAAAATGTGGGGCTATGAACTCACCTTGAGTTCTGATAATCCAAATATCGCAGATAAAGCGTCACGTAAAAGATCGAATGCAACCTAAATTATCATAGGTCGTATAAGTTCCGTAAGTACTTGAATATAATCTTATAGTTGTTCATCGTACTATCGTTCGAGGCGATCCTTAATTTAAGAGGTCAATGGACCATGGATGTTCGAGGAGTCAGGACACTTTAAATCGTAAATCTAACAACTCATCGAAACGCCATCCGAAGAGGCCTCATTATGAAACTCCCTAGTAATATAGTACTTTGATAACCACATATAATCCTATATAGTTCAATCACCAACTAATGGTTTTGGTAAAATTGTGTTTAATAAGTTAAAACGTTTATAATTATCGTTTTAGTAAAACTAGCGTAACTTTACGATTTAAGCACCGTTTTTATCGTTTTTAGTCCACGTCTTCGTAGTAAGAGAGTGATCAAAATATTACTTTTCAAGTTTTTGATAAAAGTTTTTTTCTGCGATGAATAGTGATTTTACTGTTCACAACAGCTAGTTCGTCGTTTTTAGGTTTTAATTAGCGTAAACTCGTAATCGTAATAACTTATCCGTTTTAATCCTGATTTTAGTGATTTCTTTGAGTACGTCTTTGTTATTAAAAGAGGTATTATATTTTATAAAGATGGGTCCGCTGATGAATAGTATTTTTTTACTGTTCATAGTTTATAAAACTACTTTTATAAACTTTAATTATCGAAAATTGTGTAGTTTTAGCTTTATTCGTTATAGTTCCATTTTAGCGATTCTTTCGTGTTCGATCTTCGTAATTGAAAAGTTATATCAATATTTTTGATTGTTTACAAAATATGGTTCTATAAGTAATGAATAGTGCTTTTTTATAAAATTGTTTTTTAAAAGTATTTATCGTCGTTTAAATCGTATTAACGTATCTTTTTCTTATTATATCGGTTTTTTTTCGATTTTCTTATCAATTTTAGGAATCGTCACGGAGGCGTTATTATTTTTTTGATAATGTTAACCTTCTGTATGAGCGTCGAATTAATTACAGCACTTATAATGGCATTTTGTTATACTTTTAATCATAACTTTCGTAAGTAAACCTTTAAAACCCTAATTTATACCTAAACATGTTTATACTTAAACCATATGTTAACATACTTTTACATCCATTTTTCCATGATATATATAACCATATGCCATGAGAATAAGTGCATAAATTCATAAACATAAGTGAAAACTCTTTTTACATATTAAAAAAGTCTCCTAAGTGGTGATTCAAGCTATAAAGAATTAACATATGCATATTAATGATAAATGTAAGATCATAAAGAGTTTAAGATGACCTTAAGATGTATGATGATGATGATAATCAAGTGCTAAACTCTTGTTTAGTCACAAAAACAAAGCTTGCAAGTTGAAACCCTATATTAGATTTAGAAAACCCTAATCTTTCCTTTCTTGATTAATACTTGAAAAAGGTTAGCCAATGCTTGGGATCACCTTAGAATATCTTAGGATAGATGTGTATAGGAGTGTATGGGTTGTAGAAAAATTTATATGGATTTGATTGGAGGGGGTGTTGGTGCCGTAGCATAAAGAGAGACAAAGGGAGGAGATTTTGTGATTTTTACCAAGTGTTTAAGCATGTATGATTTCTCTCATCACTAGATACATGTATATATATGCAAGACTTTAGTCAAGGGGACAAGGTATGGTCTTAGGGATGGTCTTGGTCAAAGAGACAAGGTATGGTGTAGTTTAATGAGAAGGCACAGTACAAGACCAAGTTGTGATGTTTTCTTTCATTTTTCTTGTATAACTTGGTATACATTGCAAGAATTTTGGCAATAAGAAGATATTTGTGATGTTGATGAGTAATTTTTATGTATTGGGTATAAAAGTGGGTATTTGTTGAAGCGTAGAAAAGTTTTGGTGGTTCCGGGAGTGCCTAAACGCAATTTATCGCGAAACGTATACACTTTACGTATCCGATAAAAATAAAATGAACAAAGTTAATAATTATTCTCAAAATAATTACTTAACCCTTGCTTGATGTAAACATTTAATTGTTTGATGCTCGTTTACGTTGAACGCTAATTTTTAGCTTACGCGATTTAAACTTAATTCATGAAATTACAAGCAAACGCGTACAACGCTAAAAATAATTAGTAGATTTATCGACGTCGTCAATGACTTGAAAACACAGGGTGTTATAGACTTCCCCCATTAAACGAGCCTTGTCCTCAAGGCTTACGATGCAGCACTTGACGACGATGTGGTCTTGGTGAAGAGGTGTGGATATTTCTTCTTGAATTGGTCTTCACGTTCCCACGTAAACTCGGGACCTCTCTTGGAGTTCCATCGAACTTTGACTAATGGGATTCGGCTTCTCTTCAACCGTTTAACTTCATGACCCACTATTTCTAATGGTTCCTCAACAAAATGAAGCTTGTCATCAAAGACGAAAGTCCATCCAACTGGGAACGGCAATGGTTGTCGGCTGACACTTTTTTCTAGATTAGATTACATTGAAACGTATTATGACTCTGTCTGCTCAAACTCTTCTAGAAGTTCAAGCTTTGTAAGCAACTTCTCGACCTTTTATAAAAAAAAAAAAAAAAAAAAAAAAAATAAAACCCCACCTTGGAAAAGGTCCAACATAACCTAGGGTTAACTTCCCCTGTTTGCCAAAAAGTACGACCACCTTTCCATGGTGAAACTTTAAGCATAAACTTTATACCCGACTTGGAATCCATTGGTTTACGATTTAGATTCGCGTCGTTAACTCTTTTGTCGATCACGAGCAGCTTGAATCTTTGCTTGATCTGGGGATGATTTTCTCAGTGGTCTCTGAATTGTTCTGGAACGAGTAATTTGAGCTTCTCCAACTTCATTTCCAACAAATAGGTGAGCGACATATCGACCATAAAGTGCTTAAATGGAGGGGGCATTGATGCTGGCTGATAGCTAATTGTTATATGAGGACTCGACCAATGGCATATGGTTTAACCCAAACCCTTTCCAAAGTCGATTGCACAAGCTAGCAGCATATCACTCGAGAGTTTTGAACTGGTTCTCTCCTTTGCTTACGTCATTTCCAAATTAGTACCAAAGCTTTCTGAAGTGATCTCCAGAAATAGATCGAATCTGGGTCGCGATTCCACAAATTGATTGAGACAGGTATCCAATGTCTCATGCCACCTATTAGGTACAATCTTGCAAGTTTATCCAAAAAGGATCAGTCTCTCCATTGGTGTGAAGATCGCAGGACTTAGTGAATCGGTCAACGATCACCCAATGTGTCATAGCCTTGGATGTCCTTAGGAAGTTTCGTGAATAATCCATAGTGATGTTGTCCCAATTCCATTCGGGTATTTGGATTTGTACCAACAATCCTTGAATGGGCTTCTGATGTTCGGGCCTTCTTCTTGACCTTAGCACAGGTATAACACTTGCTAACATATGTTGGCAATATCGGCTTACATGTTGGGCGACCTAGATTGTTTCTTATGTTTGGTTACATTTTGTCAGAACCCGGATGTATAGAGTACTTTGATTTGTGGGACTCGTTCATGATTATGGTCTGTAAATCTCCATAACAAGGTAGCCAACTCCTGCAATTGAGGCACAGGATATCATCCGCACGCGGTTCCAACTTTTGTTCCCGAATCACTTCTGGGATTAGGCATTTTTCAATAAACATTCCCCTTCGTCTTCACTCTTAATGTTCTCTGGTTTTCGCGCCATCAGTCTGAGCATTTTAAGATCTGTTGGGAAGATCCAAGCTAATGTCATGACTAAGGCTCGAACTCCTTAACGGTGGTTCTCGTTTCTTTCCTGCTCAAAGTTATTCAGCATAGACATTTGCTTTCCGGGTGATACGACTATCGCAATCGTAATCACTTTAAGCAACTCTTAACCATCGGCGTTGGCCTCATGTTCAACTCTTTTTTTATCTAAAATGTGTTGCAACTCTTGTGATGGTGAAACGTTACAATTGTTCCGTTATAAATATAGTCTCCAGGATCTTGAGAAGCTGTACACTAATGCTCCAAGTTCTAAATCATGAGTTTGTATAGTCTTCTCATGAATCTTTAGTTGGCGTGATGCATAAGAAATCACTTTTCTCTGTGCTCAACCACTAGCGCCCAAACCCTTCTTTGAAGGTCGCAGTTGCGATTGAAATCTTCGCTTCCTTCAGGGTAATGTGTAACACCCCCAAAAAAGTGTCTCAGCGGAAATATGTCAGGGGGGCATTACTTCATAATACAATAGCACAAGATACAAGAGAACGACCTCTAAATGTGTCGTTTGAAAAGTATCTCGTTAATTTTCTTAAATTCAAAATAATAGTTGTCCCATAATTGCATATATGAAAACTAGAATGTAAAGACTCCAATACCATCAATTAATCCAAGCATCTAATTCACCTGAGAAAAAACATGCTTAAAAGTGTTCAACATTAAAGTTGTGTTGAGTTCATAGATTAGTTTAAAATATGAATGTATAGTTTCAAAAAATATATTCTATCCACTGTGTCATCACAGTACATGAAAATTGTTTATATAAAATATGCACGACCAATTTTATGTTTCCAAAAGTATCCTATCTATATCCCAAAGATTTTTTATAAATTAGCATGACAAAGTTAATGTCCACCAATAATGTTCCAAGTATGTATTTGTCGGGGGGCCCTGTAGTCCCAACGTGATCCGACATGTTATAACGTCTGTTCCCCATGATAGCTCAGTCACCGATCGGGGGTTGTCCTATCCCGATTTGATCTTTTTTATATCATTCGCCGTGGACCATCACGCTATTAATGTTCATTCACTATGAAAGCTTAATCGCTTTGAACGGAACCAACTCCAGATAGATCTTTTATAACATTTGCGCTTCACCCTCCAGTGATAAAGTTCTTGACGCTGTGAGTAGACTTGTTGTATGTACCCGATTCGGGATAGGATTAAGTGATACAAATAATGTGTTCACATCATGGGTGTTCCCTCCAAAAACCCCCAGCATGTATTCGCTTGTTGGCCCGCAGGCGCCAACAAATGTAATCCGAAAATCATTTCAAATGTAAAGTATGCATTTGTGGACCAAAAAATAAAGTCATAAATGTATCCCATAGCGAGTATGCAAATAAGTATGTAAACCAATTTGAATTCAATCATGTAAATGTGTTTGTAATGAATTGCAAAATCAAGTATGTGAACCAAGTGTTGTAGAATAGTATGTAAAAGATATTGTAAACGAATATGTAAACAAGTTGTATTGAGCATGTATTCTCCCCCGAGATTTGTAAAGTAAATGTAAAACAAGTGAAAGAGGGGCTATAAACTCACATCGATGATGAAGAACGATTGGCGGGAATGTACACATTGAGTACAAGACGAAACGGAAACTGAAACGGCTCGACCAAGAAGTTGCAGCTTATCTTAACGGCTAAGTCTCACTAGCCTAGGGTAATGCGTTTGGGTTTCCCGATGAATTGTTATGTCAACGCGACACGTTGATAAAAGATTTAGATTTAAAGTTGTAATAGTTTGGTGGTTGGTTAAATAAATAAATTGAAAATATACGCAAAGTGTGTAATATATATTCTTTATATATTACTTATGAAAAATAACCCTTATATAATTCCTACCGTGAATTATATAACAAAGACAATCAATCAAAAGATTAATGAAAAGTATAATATCTTGCAGGTCTTATATGATAAATGCGAGTTGTTAATTAAACCAAATTAGTTTGACTCCAATTTAATTAACAAAAGACTTTGAATAAAAGTTGACACGTATCTTACTATTATAACTTAAACAACCGAAGTTGGTAACCGTTTATAACCATTATAAAATATAATTTAATATTTTATAAATTATGTTTCATTTCGTTAACAGGTCGTGTCTAAAACACTTCGCCTTATTGTAAAAGTATAGTTTTCGCTCGTTGTCCAGGTTATTGTATAATACCATTTAATATATCTTAAAACATATCTTAATTCCTTTTATCGTTTCTCTAAATTAATAAAGTTTTAGTAAATCGTGAATATAGAAAATTATATAAATTTTCGTCATGACTTTTCCGTTTGTAAATCGTTTTCCATTTTCGCAAAACTAAACGTTTTCAGTTAATGAATATATATTGAAATCAATCGCGTTTCAATATTTCAAATGCCCGCGTGTTTAGATATAATATATATATACACCATTATATTTAAATTAAACCAATTATTAAGGATTATATTTATTTAACCGATTAAAAACCACCAAATAATATTTATCCAGTTTTAATATTTATTAAACCTTAAGTTATTTTTATTTGTCGTTTTGATATATAAACCAAACAAACCCTCGTCGTTTCCTCGTTGATTCGCTAAACCAAACACCCCCGTTTGGCAAAACTGCCAAACCAAACACCCTTCTATTTGATTTATGTTGTCCCAAACGCACCCTCACAGCTTTCTACTCACCCAAACGCAGCCCTCGCTGCTGAAAACTAAACCGGACCCCTTTCGATGCATAACAAATCAAACGCACCCCTTTCTGGTAAACCTATATCCAAACGCCCTATTATTGGTTTTTCTGTACAACCAAACAGCCATTATGGTTGTTAACAACAACCAAACACGCCCTTAATGGGGCTGTCACAAACCAAACGCACCTTAACCAGAATTTACAGCCCGAACAAACACCCCCTTCGTGCTAACCCACAGCCAAACGCTCCCCTTAGAACTAAACCCAGCCAACCCAACGCACCTCTTGTGCGGTTTATTACAGCCAAACACACCCCTATTGATTTCAAAACCCATAAGCACCCTTCGGTTGTGTTATCCTTAAATCAAAGGCACCCTCTTGGTGAAAAACCAAATCAACGCACCATGTTGGTGCTGACCCGAAAACCTACGCACCCTTGGTGCTTATTTTAAAACCAAACACACCCATGGTGCCTGAGACAAAACCAAAACGCACCCCTTTTTTTTGAGACAAACCAACGCACCCCCGGCTGGGTGACAAACAAACCAGACGCACCCTATGGTTACTACCATCAAACCCACGCACCCTTTTTGGGTCTGAAAAACCCACGCACCCTGATGGGTCTGAGGTGGGGGTGACGAGATGTTGACGGTGGTGCGATGGGTGTGGTGGCGTCAGTGTGGATGGTGGTGCGGCTGTGGAGGGTGGCTGTGGAGATAAAGGTGATGAGGGTGAAGATGGCATGAGATGATGGGGTGTACGATGATGATGATGGTGTGATGTGGTGGGGTGTGCGTTGGCTGCTGGAGGGGGAGGGCTGACGGCGGTGATGGCCGGGGTTGGTCGGAGCGGCGCCGGATATGAAGAGAGGGAGGAGATGAGTTGGCTAGGGTTGTTTATCATAAAAATGAGAAACCCTAAAGATTTTCTTATATATATAATAAAGTTTAAAAGAAATGTGACATGTTTATAATAGATTAGGGTTGATACTGTAATTATTTCCCAGGGATCAAAGGTGTAAATTTTGGTAAATATTGGTTCGGGACTCGTTTAGGCGAGTTAACGATTGATTTAAAAGACGAAACTTGCGCCATTGTTTTCCAAATAGTTTTTCCTATAAAAATTAGTATTCACTTGACTACATTTTATAAATGTTTTTATAAAATTTATTTAACGTTTATTAATTATTTTGTGACTTGGTCAAAAATAAAAAGAAATTTTGACTCGAATGTTCGCGTTATCAACAACGCTTAAATAAGTAAAATATTAAATAATTTTATTTAATATTTTTATTAAGAGAATAGTGATAATTAAAAATACATTTAATTATTTTTGTGTGTCTAAATCCTTGCGAGGTATTTACAGTCACGCGTTTCTGACTGTTTCCAGGTCTCGGTCAAACTGACAAGTTGCCAGAATGGTCCGTTTACATTAAATTGCTTGAGAGTCCCGAGTTTGAAAACTGCTTTTGGTGGTCGTTCTCATAAGTTCAAGCCAACACCTAAAAGGCAACGATGGAAATAGTCATTTCAAAAAAATTCTCGGATGTTACAGTACCTACCCTTTAAAGAAATCTCGTCCCGAGATTTAAATTTGTGTTATCCGATTGTGGGACCAAGGAAAGACTTAAGGTTTAATAACTCGTTCTAAACAAGACGCTGATAACTTTATTCAGCAAAATTCGTGTATTCTTTCTTCTTTCTAAACCTTCTTCTCAGTCCCTACCAAAAAATTTTTGGCTAGGAGTTTAGTCCAGGATATCCATTCTCATTAGAAATAGAGTATCCTCTCAAAATATATCCATTACAGATCTTATGGCTGGTATACGACCGCGTTATAGTGACAGTCTCAATAATAGTGAAAACCGGTAAAGAAGAAGGGTGTGGTCTGCGGTGAGTAGTTTGTATAGAGTTTTCTCAATTCCGAGGACGGAGTCCCTCGTTTCTACTATCTGTAGTGTGCGATGATTCCACAATCACCGTGGCTTAAGATGTAAGATACCCAACCCTTACTAGGCAGTTCCAGGATGTATAAGCGACCTAAAGT
Source organism: Tanacetum coccineum (assembly GCA_026074375.1). Classification (NCBI taxonomy): domain Eukaryota; kingdom Viridiplantae; phylum Streptophyta; class Magnoliopsida; order Asterales; family Asteraceae; genus Tanacetum; species Tanacetum coccineum. The sequence continues at coordinate 11,034 of BQNB010065168.1, read as the reverse complement.
CCTTCTACTAGTGGGCCCGAAATTAAATATCCCAACTACATCTGTTTCGTCGATAGTTGTTAATCCGTTTAAAAGGAGATTGCGTTAACCTACGATAAAGGTGTATCCAGTCGGGACCGTTCCAGACCCAACAGTCAGCGACCACAACGTCATACTATAACAAACGGTGATGGGATATCTAGAATGAGGACATTTCGAGAAACAATGTTCCCAGCATAAAGTTAATACAGGATAGGAGCTCTCGCGAGAGAGTTTATGCGATGTCGGCTGCGAATATGGTACCAGTTTTAGTTCGAAGATGGAAATCAACTCCATTAGCTCAAGTGTGAACGATCTGGTCAGTTCCATCCACGAACGTATTCGTGATCAGCGGAAGTATTAGCATACGGCCAAAGTAATAACTAAGAATGTGATAAAGGTAGCTCCAAGTGAGCTTAAGATTGTTGCTAGTAGATAAGACACGATTGTGTCTCAAAACCCTTTTAACGAATTCTGATGGTTATCGATATTCAGGTCCTTACTCCCGTCATATTGGAATCCATTAACCCACTCATTTATAAATTTCCTTATAGACAAAAGAAGCAGTCCAAATTTAGGTACAATAAGAAATGAAACATTATTGGTTCGGTGATTTACAACTCTTTATTTAAATAAGAAGGCGTCCCAATCCTTTTTCAAATAAACAGATTAATAAATCACCAACTTAATAATTTTCTGATGCAACACGCTACACACAAAGTTTTCAAATGTGGTGAATGACAAACGATGTCGATGCCTCTAATGAGTATGTGAACGAGTATTTCAAACTATTCGTTTCTTCGGAGACGGGAGAAAACAATCAGGGAAGATCGACATAGAGCTCCAAAGATAGTTAATGGAAGACTTGATTAAATGTAAACAAGATAGGGGAGTCATTATGAAACGAATCAGCATAGCCCATTATCATATCAATCTTCCTTTACAAGTCCCAGCCCATACAAGACTTGTATTAAATAAATGTCATTGACCATAATCCCATGTAAACAGAACTGGGACGGGCTTTGTTAACATAGCAATTATCATATCAATCCTTATAGTTACATGAGTCCCGCCCAAACAAGTATCTTCAATACTTAGATCATACACTAATTTCCCGTAAACAAAATGTATGACCGGTCTTCGCCGCGTAATACAATATAGTATAATGCTATGAATGACAAAAAAACATAATATCGCCTAGGAGACCATTGGGAGATATGACATTAGCAATGTTTGAGAACGAAATAAGACCATTGTGAAACTCACAATTGTCTAAGAAGTAAGATGAGACCATTGTGTAACTCACAATATGGTTTGACGAGTAGAATGAGACCATTGTGCAACTCACAATGTCTTAAGTAATGCTCTGGTATTTATATAAATAACTCTTATATAAATAAACGTGCGATATACGCAAAGATGTAAGCAATATATTACAGATTTTATGTCACGTAAGTACTCTAATGCACGCTCTGTAAGCTCAGTGACAAGTAATTTGTATGCCCGTTGAAAAGGTTTGTGTGATGCAATTGTTGTGAAAGTGGTTATATAGTCTAGGGTAAAATATGCAACCTAATTCTTTATAACCAGTGCTCTGATGCCAATCTGTAACACCCCCATAAATGTGTCGCAGCGGAATATGTCCGGGGGCGTTTACTTCATAATCACAATAGCACAAGGATAACAAGAGACCGACCTCTAAATGTGTCAATTTGTAAAACAAACTCGTTGATTTCTGAAACCAAAAATAATAGTGGTCCCCTAATTGCATCACCCCATGAAAAACTTGAATGTAAAAGACTCCACTTCACATCCAAATAGTCCCAAGCTCTAATTCACACTGAAAAAACATGCTTAAAAGTGTCTACATAAAGTTGGTGAGTGTCATTAGATTTGTTTAAATATGAATGTAAGTTTCAACAAATAATAAGTTATCACTGTGTCACACAGTACCATGAAAAATGTTTATAAAATATGCCACCCATTTTATTTACCAAGATACCAATCCTCATCCAAAGATTTTATAAATTATGCATGAAAAATTTAAACGTCACCAAAATTTCCAAGTATAGTATGGTGTCGTCTGGGGGGCCCTGTAGTCCCCAACATGATCCGACATGTTATAACGTTCGTTTACCTGGTGATAGCTAATCACCCGAAGGGGGATTGTCAATCCCGAATAGATCTATTTCATAACATATGCGCAGACAACACGCTATATCGTTCGTTTGCCAAGTGATAGCTAATCACTCGAACGGGGAATTATTTCAATCCCCAAAATGCTCTATTTCATAAACATTCGCGCTCACCCTCCAGTGATTTACAGTTCATGACGCTGTGACGTAGACTTGTTGTATGTACCCGATTCGGGCAGTGATACAAATTAATGGTGTTCCCCCATCAAAGGGTTTCCATCCTGCAACACCCGCAATCTAAGCTTGTTGGCCCCGCAGGCGCCAAACAAATCGTAATCCGAAAATCATTTCAAATGTAAAGTATGCATTTGTGACCAAAGATAAAGTCAAATAATGTATTCATAAGCGAACTATGCAAATAAGTATGTAAAAAACCAATTTGAAAACAATCATTAAATGTGTTGTAATGAATTGCAAGAAAATCAAGTATGCTGAACCAAGTTGTGTAGAATAGTATGTAAAACTATATTGTGAACAAATAGGTAAACAAGTTATCTTAAGCAAGTAATACTCCCCCGAGATTTTGTAAAGTAAATGTTAAACAAGTGAAGAGGGGCTAATAAAACTCACATCGATGATGAAGAACGATTGGCAGGGAATGTACACATTGAGTACAATAACAAACGAAAACTGAAAAACGGCTCGACCAAGAATGCAGCTTATCTTAACGGCTAAGGTCACAGCAGCCTAGGGTAATGCAATTTGGTTCCCGATGAATTGTTATGTCAACGCGGCACGTGAATAAAGATTTAGATTTAAAGTTGTAAAAGTTTGGTGGTTGGTTTAAATAATAAATTAAAATCAACGCAAAGCGATATATAATCTTCGTTATAATAGCTTCTTAATGAAAAATAACCCTAAACACCCCACCTTAATAATTCCTTACCGTAAGTTTATATCACACAAAACGGATCGATCCAAAGATTTATGAAAAGTATATTATACTTTGCAGTCTCTATATAATAAATGCGAGTTGTTAATTAAACTAATTAGTTTGACTCCAATTTAATTAACAAAAGACTTTGAATAAAAGTTGACACGTATCTTACCATTATAACTTAAACAACCGAAGTTGGTAACCGTTTATAACCATTATAAAATATAATTTAACATTTTATAAATTATGTTTCATTTCTTTAACAGGTCGTGTCTAAAACCAGAAACTCGCCTTAATTGTAAAAGTAATAGATATTTTTCGCTCTTGTCCAGGTTACTTGTATCAATTACCATTTAATATCTTAAAACATATCTTCAATTCCTTTTTTACGTTTCTCTAAATTAAATAAGTTTTAGTAAACTCGTGAATATAGAAAAATATATAAATTTCCGTCATGAACGTTTTCCGTTTGTAAATGTTTTCCATTTCGCAAACTAAAAAACGTTTTTCATTAATGATATAATATTGAAATCAATCGCGTTTCAATATTTCAAATGCCCGCGTGTCTAGATATAATATATATACACCATTATATTTAAATTAAACCAATTATTAAGGATTATATTTATTTAACCGATTAAAAACCACTAAAGAATATTTATCCAGTTTTAATATTTATTAACACCTTAAGTTATTTTTATTTTGTCGTTTTGACATATATAAACACACAAACCCTCGATCGTTTCCCCTCTTGACTTCGCTAAACCAAACACGCCCTTTAAACTGTCGAGCAACACAAACGAACCCTAATGGTATGTAACAAATCAGAGCCAAAGACGCACTCATGTGCATGGCTGCTGTTAAGCCAAACGCCCCTATCGGCGAACAACCAAACCAACCTCACCCGCGGCTGTGACAGTCCAAACGCACCCTATTGATATTATACAAAACCAAATAAACCCACACCCTCGACGCACCCCGGCTGTCCCCGCAGCCAACCCGAACAAACGCACCCTACGGCTGTGGAGCAGCCAACCCAAACGTACCATAATCTATGTTACACAAACAACCGCGAAGATCCAACACGTCCTTTGTGCCGTTTCCTGGTCCAAATCAAACGGAGCCGTTGGTGTTGATATAATCCCCAATGCTATGAAAACCCTACCAATAACCAAACGCACCTAATGGGAGAGAATGCTGATATGATAATCAAAGTCACACCCTTTGTGCGATAAGATAGAAAGCCTAACGTACCCCTTAAGTATGCTGAAACAACATCACCGAAACCAACCATCCATCCGTGGTGGATTTTAAAAACCACACGCACGCCTATATTATTGAAAATCCCGAAAACCAAACCACGCCATAAGTGGTCTGTATAAACCAACGAAGTCTAAACACCCGAGCCCGCGGTGAAGATAGAGATGAGATGGTGATGACGGTGGAGGTATGTGGGGGTAACAGCGGGGTGGTGGTGATGAAGAGGATGAGTGGCGGCGCGTGGAGTAGGGGATCGGATAGATCCATTGATGAGGAGTATATTTGGTCTTCGCCGGAAAAGCCCGCCGGAAAACTTTTCCGGCGGTGGTGACTGTGGCCGGCGGTGGGTTGGCGTTGCCGATGCTGCAGGAGAGAAAGGTGGGATTGATGGAAGGCTTTTGTGTATAATAGAGATGACAATGAATGAATGAATGTAATAATTATATATAAATAAATAAAACCTAGTGGCAAGTTTATAATTGGTTTGAGGGTTAAAGTGTAACAGTTTATTAAAGTTTTTATAAAAACGGTTCGGAGACTAATTTGAGCGGCTAACGACAATTTAAATACAAAAACATCGCCATTGTGTTCCTAACTCATTTTCACTGATAAAAATATCTTAATTTATTTGATAATATTTCATAAATATTTTTATAACCTTTATAAAATATCCGTTACTTGTTTTGTGAACCGGTTACGCCTTGCTTGAAATAGAAAGGAAAAATGAATTTCAACTCGAATATTCGCGTTCTCAACAAACACTTTTAATTTAATTGTTAAGTATTTTATTAAATATTTTTATTTAATAAAACGTGATAATTAAATATCATTTAATTATTTTTGTGTTTCTAAAATATTGCGAGGGCATTTCAGTCACCTTCCCCACCCCTGACTTTTCTAGTCGCGGTATCAAAACTAAAAAAGTTGCCGAAATTCGTTCTAACATTAAATTTGCTTGTAAGAGTCCGATTTGTGAAAACGATGCTTTAGGCGTCCGTTCTCATAAGTCAAGCCAGACACTAAAGTCCAACGATGAAATGATCATCAAAAATTCGATAATTCTCTGGAATGTATTACAGTATAGAGCTGTGTTTCAACCTGTAATCGTGAGTTGGAAATTCATGCTCAATACACCCTCAGGTTGGCTTGACATAATAAACTCACTGAAGTTGTTTGGTTGGTTGATTGGTTGGTGGGGTGGAGACTTCAGTCAAAGGGACCATTAAGAAAAGCATTTTGACATCCCTATTGAAAGATAGTGATATATTCTTATGAGCATCAAAAGCATGATAACCGTAACATGCCTTTCAGACGAGCCAACAGAGCAAAATGAACTCCTCAAAATCAATGCCTTTTTCTTGCTTATAACCTTTAGCAACAAGACGAGAATTGTTCCTAACCACAATATGTTGTGCATCACACTTATTCTCCCAAAGCCATTTGAGAGCAATAACATTCTTTCCTCCTGGTCGTGGAACCAATTCCCAAACTTAAAGTCTTTCAAATTGATTCAACTCATCTTGCATAGACTCAATCCAACTATGATCGGCCATAGCCTTCGTTGATGTTCTTAGGGTTATAAAATAGTGCTAACGGTTAATGCGTACATGCAAACCTTAGAATTGGTATGTAGCCGTTGACGAGTCATAACAAGTTTGGAAGGGTCACCAATGACTTGGTCTAGAGGATGATCTTTTGTCCAAATGTGAGTCGAGGGTTGTACTTGATGGAAATTCTGCACATTTGATGGTTTCGAAGTTCATTGTTGATGTCTCCAATTTCCTCATGATTCAGAGAAATCCAATGGAACAAACTATGGTTATCACCAACAAATTCAGCAGAAATTCTTCTTGATTGAATTCGATCAGACTCCGTAAAGAAGATTAAGAAGTTGTTCATCAGATTTGTGACACCAGGAGGATCCTGTGTATGTATGACAATAATGATTATTAAAGATGTAGAAGAGTAGTCCCCTTCTTGATCGTGAGTCAGTTGTGCAGCGGAATTAATGGTAGTATCAGAATATTTCTGCTCAAAATAATCTTCAAACATTGGGCCGAACAAATTATCCAAATCCTCTTTTGAAGGAGTATTTGTTAAGTCATCTGATGAATTTTGATTATTAAATCTTTAAAGATCGGGTTCGAAACTATCTTGTTCAGAAGCCATAGTTGTAAGCTCGTTAAACTTGACATGGATAGTCTCCATAATCCTTTTGGCGCGACGGTTATAGATTCAAAAACCTCTTGATGTTTTCGAATAACCAATAAAAACCCCAATGTCTGCTTTTAGTTTCATTTTCCCAAGATCATCACGGTCATTTGTCGGATAACATAATGAGCCAAACACATGAAAATACTCAACATTTGGCTTTCGTCCACGTAACAGCTCATAAGGTGTTTTATTGTGTCGTGTGTTGATGATTGACCAGTTTTGAGTAAAACATGTTGTAGCAACTGCTTCAGCCTAGAGAAATTCAGGTAACCTTGAAAAAATAAGCATTGTGCGAGCAGCCTCAACCAGAGTACGATTATGTCGTTCTACTACTCCATTTTGCTGAGGTGTGCGAGCAATTGAAAATTGTTGCATAATGCCTAACTTTTCATAATGAGCTTTGAGAGTTACATTCTTGAATTCAGTGCCATTATCAGTTCAAATCTTGCAAACTTTGGCTTTGTAATTCAATTGAGCTTGAGTAATGAATTTCTTGATAATCTCTGGAGTTCGTCTTTTGAACGAAGATAAATAAACAATCTAGAAAAATCATCCACTATCACAAGAATATACTTCTTTCCATTGACCGAAGCTACTCTCATTGGACCACACAAATCCATATGAAGTAATTCCAATTTGGAGTAATCACTAATAGATTGGAATCACTATAGTGGATGAGACAAGCTTAGTCTTGCTTTTTCCCTCTTTTCACAAGCAGAACAAAGATGCATCTTTTCCATATTTGAATCTTTGGAGTAAACCGTCAACCAGTCAAGTTTGGTAAGATCGTTTATGGTGCCAAAATTAAGATGTGACAGTCGTCGATGCCATAACCATGACTTTGTTGAAGTTGCTTTGGACATTAGACAAACAGGTGAAGAAAGCACCTCGTCTGAGATGAGATGTATGATAAATTAATCATGTCCGCCTGTGAGCAAATCATCTCCTTCCAGATTTCAAACATAACATGTTTTAGAATGAAACGCCACTTCCAAATCTCCATCATAAAATTGTCCAACACTAAAGAGATTATGGCCAAGACTTCACATAATATACATACAAATAGTGATTATTGCCATGTATATAATCACCATAGCCTGTAATAGCTGCAAATTGTCATTTCCAGAGCGGAACAATTCCCATGAACTTTTTCAACGACTGTTACTAAATAAGACGATACACCCGTCATATGCTTTGAACAACCACTGTCAACAACCCATAAAACGATCTGAACTACCTGCAAACCCAAGAAAGGCAACACACGTGGAACAACTGGGCAATATGATATCCATCTCTTAACTGAAACCATGGTTGCGTATTGAAGGATTAGTATCTACATGTGGCTTTGTGTTAACAATGTCCCACAAAACATTTGTGTTAGGATTCATGTTTTCTTAAGCTTAGTAACCAAGATGACAAACAACATAAGTTGTACTGTCAGTATACTTAGTAACCACGACAGTACAAAGAATTAAGATCGAATGTAAGTTATTAGTACGTTAGTAGACAGTTAGTTAGTACCGTTGAGAAGATATTTAAAAGATATTTATGAGATATTATATAAAAAGATATGTAAGCCTTTTAGGGTTATCCTTATCATATAAAAGGAACCCTAGGCATAGTTAGTTAAAAAACTACACAAGAATATACATAACACAATATATCATAGTTAGCAATCTGTAATCTTCAAGAACACTTTAACAAAGTTGTTATTCAGTTGATTCATTGTTCTTCTTAGTACCTGTGTTAAGATTCCGCATTAACACAAAGTATTCATAGTCAATTGTTGTCTACAAATTTCATTTGTATTTAATAACATCCTGGCTATCATCCTTAATAAGGCTGAATCAAAGACATTTCAGTTTATCCTGGGACCTTCATTGGTTATGATTTCAAACCATCTTTTGCCATAAATACTTGTCCGATATCTTTTTTCGCATGAAATAGGCATTAATGGGTTTATCACTGACATGTTTACTTTTCTTTTTTCTTACAAACTCACAAGAAACGCTTATCTCCTAACTTTTGATGCACTTTCCCATATCAATCTTAGATTTGGAACTACAAAGTATATCCGAAAGTCTTATATTGTGTCGCTTTCTCAGAAAGACCTAGTCTGGGAGGATTGGAAGATTTGGGTTATGTTACAAAATAGTTTCCAAAAGATTTTGGTATCTGAATTAACAGAGAAGTTTCTACTGGAGCAGACGAACGCACATTTAATTTATGCTTATCACATATTTATCATGACAAGGCATAAGCACACTTTTTATACAAAAACACATAACAAAAGTATGTTTTGCATACAAGAAACACATAACAAAGTTTTCGCTTTAGAAGCGTTTGCAACAGCAACATCAATTACATTCTCCTTGTTTGACACAACTTTAGCAAATGTATTATCTGTTTGCTTATTTTTCCTAACATAAACTGCTTCTTTCTTTGCTTCATTCTTAGAAACATCTAAGACACTGGTCTTGACATGTGAATCTCTACTCTTTGGTCTTTTCACACTAGATGTAGCATTCATTCCTGTAGAAGATAACACATTCTTAGTCTTGTTTGTTTGTGATTCTTGTTGTGTGACAACTCTGTACATTCCAGGGCTAATGACATTTGTGTTTTGATGTGTCCCTGTTTGTTTGTTATGTGAAGTCTGTGAAGTGACTGGTTTTGACTCAACATGGTTTTCTTTTGTTTTTAAAACAACCGTCTGCTTTTGAGAAGCATTTTTATTTAAGGGTGTGACACAAAGAAAAGATTGAGAACCATGTGTCTTGTCAAACTTAGTATTCACAGACTTACCATTTTCACCATTTTTCATTCTAGCTTTCAACTCAGATATGGTAACTAAAAGATTCTGATTCTCAGCACGAATAGCACCATATGCATAAGTTTTCTCAGAGACATGAGTAATTAACTCATCCATTTCCTTTTGAGTTTGAGACCGTGTCTTTTTGATTGAATCGAAAAGCTTTTTGTATTCCATTTTGGCATTATCTCGTTCTTTTATCAAAGATTGTACTTTAAAATCCAAAGACACGTTCTCATCCTCAAGTTTTTGTATTCTAGAAATCCAAGAGAAATCAAGAGGTTTTGAGTTTTTATTCTTCGAAGAATCCCATTTTTGTTTTTCTTTTTCATGTTGCAATTTTAACTCAAAATCAACACTTTGTTTTTCACATCTTTGAACAGCTTTCTCAAGAATTTTTATTCTTGCTTTCAAACCCTCTTGAATCTCTAAAGATTTCTTTTTGACTTGTTCAAGTTCATCATGTAAGGACTTATCAACACATTCATGACTTAACAACACACATAGCTCAATATCATGTTTGAGTGATACTTCCAAAAGTTGATCTTTCAACAAATCATTTTGCCTTTCAATCTCATCAAGATAAACATCATTTTGCTCAAACGCATCTTTCATTTCTTTTATATCCCTTTGAAATAGATTCTGAAAGCCATCAAAGTGATCCAGTAATTCATTAAGAAGTGGTTTAACCTGATCTCGACAAAAAGCATTAAGAGCTATCTCTTCCTGTGATGTATAAAACATACTTGCCCTTTTACTGTTCTGTTTTATCAACAAAAACAGTTTTTCAAACCCAACTTGTATATTTAATAACCCATTGATCAAAGGTAACTCACTTGGCATTGTTTTTGTTTCCAGAATCTTAACAAAGGGAGTATAAGGAGATGAAGGGCATGTTTGTTCAACAAATGATTCTTTTTGAGGAACAAAATCATTATAAAGCGCATTTAATTTTTTGTGAGGTGTTTCTAATAATCATTATAAAGCGCATTTAATTGTTTATAATCTTAACAGATGAAGGATGTGTCACATAATAAGAAGAGGTGTTTCTAGAAGATGAACCCGTGTGTGCTACTAGAGCCAAAGGATCATGAGACTTTTCCAACTTCTTTGACCTTGAAGCATTAAACAATTTCTCAAATTGCGAAAGATAATAAAAAAGATTATCAAACGAATCAACTGTCAATTTCTTAGCCAAACGAACTTGAGTCACATATTTCAACCATTCCGGTTGCAAACTATTCAGAAACTTTGTGTTAACTGAAACAGTTGGAAACTTCATGTTGTTTCGTTCCAAATCATTCATTAACCGAGCAAAAGGATTGTAGACTAAAATTAGTGACTCTCCTGGTTCAGTAACAAATTGATCAAATTCATTTATAAACCGCGTTTCTCTGTCAACTGGGTTTTGTATAGTTCCCCTCATCAAACGTTCAACACAAGCCCACATTTCCTTGGCCGTCTTACAAGAATCCACAGAATTGTAAATCTCATTAGGAATAGAAAGAAGAATCATATTCATGAGTTCCATTTTTGCATCATAGTACAATAAGTCATCTCCTTGAAGATCCTCTACGTCTTGTGTAAAACCTAAAAATCTCAACAAGTGTAAAATTACCAAAATACCCCTAATGAAGAAAATTTCATAAAAGCTTAAA
>BQNB010065167.1:19087-35036 GCA_026074375.1 Tanacetum coccineum | reverse complement strand
AAGATCTAAAAAGTGTAAAAATGATTTTTTTGGATGTAAACCTAAAGCTATTTTTTATAAAACTAAAAATTATTTTTTTGTATTTTTCTGAACCTTTTTTCTATTTTTTATGTATTTTTTAAGATTTTAACTTTCGAAAAATGATTAAAAATAAAATAAAAGCTAGAAAAATCTGAAAAATTCAGGAAAAGTCCTAAACACTAGCAGGATTATAAGAAAAATAAGAAAAACCAAAATGCTTAACGAATAAGCCCTTTAATAAGCTACGGCTTTTTTATAAAAAGGAGGATGAAAACGTGTACTAGTATTTGATTGTGTGTTATGTGAATGGATGAGCTAATGTAGCAAACTGGTTAAGGTGTTGGTGTTATAAGTATGAGGTCGTGGGTTCGAGGCAGGCTAACCCCACTTTTTGCTTTTTTTTATTTTTTGAATTTTAAGAAAAACTAAATACTAGGACTTATAGAAGACACTAAAATAAGCTACTTTAACAAAGGAAACATAAGCTAAAACTAACTTATAAGCTTTAAAATAGCTTATCAAAAAGCTGTTACAGTGAGAGGGTTTTTGGGCTTAATTTTACTTAAAGGCTTATAACTAGCTTATTTTAAGCTCAAATCCAAAAAGGAAAAGTGTTCTACAAAGCTTATAATGAGCTTAATCTAAAAATGAAAAGAAATCAAAGCTAAAGGAACATTAAAGTAACTGAAAATGATGATGAGGATGCTAAACTAAGTAGAAAAACTTAAAGGCTCAAAATGCAAATAAGCTAAAAAGCTTAATAAGCTAAACTAGACTCTAAAACTTTAAGGACTTATCAAACTACTCAATATCTATCTAAATAAGCTATAAAATCTAGACTTATAAGCTAAATTAACAAATTAAGACTTCTACTTAAGTTCCTACTGTTTTTGGTGTTTTCAGGGTGTTATGACTTTTGACAGCTAAATTTAAGCTAGGAGATAAGCTAGAAAATGCAATTTAAGACTAATTCTATAATAAGCTATAACTAAACTTAATCCTACTTTAATCTAAGATCCTAAATACTACTTTTACTTAACTAAAAAAACCTTAAAGGTGACAGTACTAACTTTAAGTTAGTACTGTTGCCTTTTGCACAAGTGCACACCAAAAGTGTAGGTTACCAAAAGGGTAAACCTGCACTTAAACATACTCAATTAGAGTGTGTTAACACAATGCAAGCAAAATCCAATCCTAAAGGGCTTTGGATCAAAATAACACAATAAAAACCTAAGCAACAAGCTCCCCTGGTGCTGAACACTTATAATAAGCCATATCTTTTGAAATTTTAAAACCTAACTCTTAAAAACTGAATGAAAACTAATTTTAAATGAAAACTTAGCTGACTCAAGCAAATTGCACAAGTGAAATTGACTTTTAGAGGTCAAAGTGCACTAAACCAAACACCCCTTTAAAGTATTGGCAGGTTTTAGTTAAAACTAATTTTGCAAATATATTTCTATAAGTATTAGTACTAGATTAAAAAAAACTAGCTTAAATCAAACTTAATTAACAAGAATTAACAACTAAATAAGCATTAATCTAAGATCTATACTATTTTACTATATTTTTGGTTTTTTAGAGGTTTTTAAGACAAATATATGAAAGTCTAAGATCTAAACTAATTTAATCAAAAACAGATAAGCAACTAGGATTATTAAGCTAGTTAAGGCATAAATAAACACTAATAAGCAACTTTAATAAGCAAATAAGCAATAAGCAAGTATGTAGTGAAAATTTAAGCTAGAATTGAAAATGAACAAGAAATTTAAAAGTAAAACTTACTTTATCCTCTAGCTAAACAAGAGGTCCAATAATGGCAGCTACAAGCTCCCTAGCTTATTAATAAGCTAGGGTATAAGTCCTAGGGATCTCTTCCAAGTTAAGATCCCCTTCCAAAAGCTCTAATCCAATAAGATCCATGATAGATTTAAACTGATTTAAGGTTTAGGTAAGATTAATACTGAATTCAATAAGCTCTATTTCAGCTTATAGACTGAAAGAGCTTTAAATGAGCTTATTAGCTTATTGAGACAACTTAGCTTATTAAGAGAGCTTATGAAAAAGAAACTTGGAGATATTTAGAAAAGCTGAATTACATTAATATAAACTTGCTTACAATACTTTTAAAGGAAAATTACAAGATAAAAAGGAAAATTTAAGCTACCACAAAATTTAAGCTACCCCTAAATTACATCCGTGTGTGTGAGAGTGAGACCCTTTTTATAGGCTCTTGGTGAAGCTTCCAGACCCTCTTGCCTTGCTCTCCAATCCTTCAATCTCAACCAATCATTTCATCAATCATTGGATCAAAGATTTTAGCCGTTAGATCAATAAGTGACCTCACACGGATTGCCAACGTGGCAATCCGTTTGAGGTTCACTTGTGCTTCTTTTCTGAATGTTTTAGCACAAAAACCCACATGAATTTGTGCTTCTTTCATAGCCGCGTGTGCTCTATGCTTGAGAGTGAGCTAGTAAGACTCTTGATTTGACCCATTTGACCCTGCCATTGTACTTGAGCTTCCTTGAATTGACCAACGCACCCTTTAATTTGAGAAACCCCTTTGATTTGAGTAAAAGGTAACTTAGGGACGACGGGTGAATAGTAAAAGGTTTTGGCGCGTTTATTTGACAGTTAAAACTGTTATAAGATTGGGGATTTTACACAATTGGCCCTTGTGTTCTCTTTTCCATTTTCTTAGTTATAAATAACTTTAGAGAATTGCAAGATTGGCCCTTGTGGTTTGTTATAAAAGGAAAGGGCTAAGTTAAGTGGGCTTTTGAGATCCGGGTGAGGCCCATTTGGGTTTTTAAGGCCCATTAAGAGGAGAGGGGCTATTCTTGGACTTTTGTGAAACTTAGAGGGTTAAAATGGAATATTGTGGGTCTTGTTGACTTTTGTTGACCATCTTTGACTGACTTTGATTTTTCTTGGCTGATTTTGACTGAGGCTTGACTTTTCTGGCTTCGGCTTTGTACTCTTCTGATTCTCGTGTCCGTGCTTGCTCGTTTTTGACTGCTTTCTTGTCATTTTTGATTTATCCGTACCTGCACACACAAAACACAAATACAAGCATATTTTTGCCATTTTTGGTCTGTTTTGGGTTTAATTGGGTTATTTTAAGTACAAAAGGATATGTGTATTCTACACTTATCAAAAAACATGTCCTCGATGTCATTGATATGAAGTCTTGGGAAGTCGCCTTCCTTGAATGTGTAAAGGTCGTAATCAACTCTTCGTACTTCAATCTCTCTTAAGTACCCATACCTATGTTTTCTCATTACCTCGACCCGATTCACTGCCAAAATACGTTTGGTAGAGTACACATCATGAAAGGATTCCAAGCCTCGTGCATACCCATAGAAGGTCTTACGTTGATCTCTCCAATGTGAAATACCTCAAAGTGCATGTTTATCATAGGCGACTTTAACTGGACTCCAAATGTTTTAAACCATGTCTTCAATGCCTAGAAGATCATATTGTGCGGACTTTGTCTTCGTTATGGAATTTGTATAGGTCATAGTCAGAATTCCTCTTTGCAGATACTTGAGATCTTTGTTGAAGAAGTAGTCAACCGGTACCATTTGAGGATTCCAATTCATGACTAAAGGGAGAGGTTTGGTTAGATTGAATGGATAATCACCGCCTTTCAGGTTGTCCCAATAAAGTTTCTTCGATAAAGCTTTGTAACATTCTTCAAAGTCATACTCCAACTTAGCATAATTGGTACGTGTGCCTTTGAGAAGTTTGAATGCTGGCCCTAACAAGGTTTCTTAAGTCAGATTGATGATCTTTAGGCCATTCATGATGTATGCAGAGAAGTCTATAGGAGTTCTCATCAATTCATCAAAGGTTTTTAATGGTTTATCAGCTGAAGATGTGAAGGTCATTAACCAGCTTTGAGTTGGTCCTTGTTGAGGAGTCTTGCCAACATTCCAATCAGGATCTGTGGGATCTTTAGGTTGTTTAGGTTTGGTAAACCAGTCACTTTTAGATGCAACCTTTCTCTTGGGTTCTTCATCATCATTACCCAGATTCTCCTCTTGATCTTGTGGCATATCAGAATCTGCAACCTCAAACTCTGGCTCCTCTGACTGAACAGACTTTCCAAAAGATTTTGATTGAGACTTGGCACCTTTAGATGAGCCAGACGTTGTTTCTTTAGTTTTAGGACCTTTTGTTGGTTCTGCATCCTTGCTCATCTTCCTCTTCTTCATCCCTTGGTCTGATCCAACAGAAGGGTCTTTATCTTTATCTTTGTCTTTTTGGCTCCTCTTCAGTGAATACACTTTATCATAAGTTGAGAAGAGACTCTTGTCTAGATCTTCAGACTTGATCAACCCATCATATCATTCTCTGTGTTCAGTAGCTATCAGATATGATTGACTTTCATCCATTTTGTCAATAAGAATCTTCTTTAACTCGAATTCTGTAAGTAAAGCAGCAGCCTCATATGTTGACTTTGGTTGAGAAGACTCCTTGGCTAGAACCGCATGCTTAAGTGACTCAGTAACTATGCGTTTGATCTCTGAAGGAGCAAAGTTAGATACTTCCTTTGGCAGAATCTAATGAAGTTGAATCTTGACTTGCTCTGTGATACTAGCAGTGATAGATGCAGACAGAGAGTTCATGAATTCGTCTCTAGTGGCTCCTAGTCTAGAGTCTAGATGTTCATCAACTAGAGCAGTTAATTCAGTGTTGAGAGGATCATTCTTTTTGAGTTCAGCAACTTCTTTATCCAATGTTGTGACTCTGTTGTTGAATTGAAAGACAGATGTAAAATTTGTAAGTATAGCTAGAGGATTTGTTGCTTCAGTTGTTGGTGGTGGAGTTGGTGTTGATTGTTGCGGTGGAGGAGTGAAGGATGGAAATGATTATGGGATGACGGTGGTGGATATAGGTGAAGATTCAGTAATAACCGAAACATGTACTATAAGAAGTGTAGGTGTTTGATTGCTTGGTACCTCATGATGGACATGAACATCCATTGGGGAAATGATTTTTGCATCTGTATGGGGAATATCTGAGAAATTTAGGAATTTAGATGCCAAGTCGGATGAGTGAGAAGAGCTAGTAACTGGAATTTTAGTCTTCTTTGTAACAGTAGAAAGTGTCACATGAGCACCTTCCATGACTTGATTGAGAGTGATCTCCAGATTTTCATTCCCTTGTTAGACGTTAATCATTTCAGCATCGGCGCCTTCCTTTTAAATAAACCCTTCATCAGTAGTAACTAGTTCATTCATCCTTAAGTCCAAATCGTCGTCGAACTGATTGGTAGTATAATCAAGTCCTTCATCCTCATCACCTTCAGCTTTGTCTTTAACCTTTGATTCATCATTGGTTACATCTTCATCATCAGTAGAGATAGACGGGGTTTTAACAAACTCGTCATCCTTTTCTTCTTCATCATCTTCATTCTCTTCTTCATTATCCTCTTGATCAGATTCGAAACTCGTTTCATTCTCATCAGTTTCATGCTTGGAATTCAACCCATTTTCATTGTTAGATTGGGTATTGTCATCACCACTATCGCTCTCTCGATCACTGCCTTCATTACTTAATTCATGGTTATTATTCCTATCATCTTCATCCCTTCCCCAAGACCCAGCTTCACTCTCACTTGATTCTTCTTTAGTCACATCGGGAACCCCTGGTTTCGCACCAGTTCCTTCATTTATGACAGAAGGTTTGATTTTTGCAGCACTTGGAGCAATTTTGGTAGCAGTACCAGAACCACTTGGATGAGTCTTGTGAAATTCCCTCAAACTATTCTTGTGAACTTCTACATACTGAGCTTCTTCAGTTAATGCAACTTTAGAGAGGAAATCAATTCCTTTGCGTTTCTCAACAGTCACCTTTTCCTTCTTCTTAGACAAAGACTTCACAGGAGTATCTCTAATGACTACACCTGCTGTTGGTGCATTAGTAGACTTCTTGGCAGGTCTCTTTACTCTCTTTGACTTCCTTGTGGGTTCTTCAGGTGAAACTGGGACAGTAGAGAGTTTAGGAGAAGCAGGCTTCTTGAACTTTCGTGCCTTCTTAGGAGGTGTAACTCCTGTAGCATAGCCAAGGTAAGTCTTGTAAGCTTTGGTTTCCCGCATCTCAGGACTTGTCATAGATTTAGGAAGTCGAGCTCCATAAATTTGAGATTCTTCCTTTGCAGAGACGAATCTCAAAGTGTTTATCAGATAGTCATCTCTGGAGGTATGCATGCCAATCTTGTTTCTCTTGGAGACTGTCTTGTCTTTAGTAAGGAAGTGGTGAATGATAACTTTGGTGAATCGAGGGTAGTACATCTTGTCTTGCTTTTTGTGACCTCTGTTGTCAATCTGGTAAGTGAAATCTTCCCAAAGTAGTTCAACATAGTCCACATTCTTCTTATAGTACATTCCCCAAAGGATCTGTGCTCTAGAAAGACGAAGCTTGTCAAGACCAGTTGTCTTTCCAGATAGACTTCTGTTGATGATAGTGGCAAAAGTTCTCCAAGGTTGATGCATCTGATCAACAACAACATCGGTGATTGACTTGATTTCCCTAGTATGACCAAGTTCTTTGAAGAAAGACACAATATCTTCATCAGTGGGAAGTTCATCAAAGTTTTGACCATGAACTCTAGGGCAGATCTGAAAGATGTCTCTAAAGATTTCCAAATTGAGGTCGAATTTCTTCTTCTTGTCCATTCTGAACCTGTAGGAATTTTCATACTTGTGGATAGAATCCCAGAATTGGTGCATGTAAACTTCAGGAACATCTGCAGTGGTGAGAAATGCAGAATAGCATGGAGTGAGAGCAAGAGCATCCAGGACAACTTGAAATGTAGGTTCTCTCTGTTTCTTTCCAGGATTGATTCTTCCGTTGCATTTTCCAATCTCAAGCCTTTTCTCCTTGGGAACAAGTTCAAGATCAAGTTTGGTTTGTTGAGCAGTGATGGAAGACATGATTCTGCTAAGATTAGTCACATACAGTTCATATACAAACAAATATTTCACTGAAGGACAATCTTGATCATTAAGAATAATTATAGATGCAAGATTGATTTTTGCTAATGATTAGGCATACAAATCTTAGGCATAGAATTAAAACACATGACAATTAACATGAAACCAGGAGACACACATAATCATATAACACACTAACTATATGCAATCTATAAAGAGCAAGGCAATCACAATTTTTTTAAGGAAAACTAGACCTAAATCAATCACTAAGTGACATGTTAAGGGATAATTATACTTAGATTACCAAGATTATGAGATTTGATTACCAACATTACATGATTTGTTCTCCAAGTGAAAACAAGTATAGTTCGCCTAACACATGTGTATAATTCGCCTATAGATAACGCGTATAGTACACTAAATCAGGTGCATAATTCGCACTAAGATCAGGTTGTAAAATTCGCCTAACATCCAGGTGAATAATTCACCCTAAGATACATGTGTAAAGGAATTATCATACTTATGGATAAAGTCCCAGAATTGGTGCATGTAAACTTCAGGAACATCTGCAGTGATGAGAAATGCGGAGTAGCACGGAGTGAGAGCAAGAGCATCCAGGACAACTTGAAATGTAGGTTATCTCTGTTTCTTTCCAGGATTGAGTCTTCCGTCTAAAAGTTGTGTATAATTCGTCTACATAAACATGTATAATTCGCCTAAAATAGGACGTATAATTCACCTAACATAAGGCGAATTATTCATCTACATAACATGTATAACTCATAAGAACACAAACAACCCAAATGAGCCAAATTTTGTAGTTAAGACATGTTTAAACTCAAGCAAACACTCACAAACACTTAGTTTATCATTCTTAAACACAAACCCATGAACTTTTACAAGTTTTTGACTTATTCCCAATTTTTCAAAGTCAAGAATCATCCAATACACATGCATATGTTAACCCCATTAAAACCTGTTATAGGTACATGTTCTAGACCCCTATAGGACCAAAACCCCTCAATCAATTTGAGGTTTCAAGCATTTTTCATGGTGACTTAAGTTAGGTCAAATATTAGGGTTTTTTTAGCATGATTCCACGATTAAGGTCGATTTAAAGGTGTTTAAGCATTAATACAAGTATACCTTAAGGATTAAACGTAGGTTGAATGAGTTCTTGAAGGTCTTGAAAAATCAACAATGGAGGTTTTGAGGTTTTTGTTTAAGACGTATGTGAGGGAAAATAGGGTGGGGGTGTTTTTGTTTAAAATCTTTTAGGTTTTGGCAAAAATGCCCCCTAAGGTTTATGCTAACTTATATTTTCTTAATAAACTTCTCCTAAGGTAAAAGTGTAGTTTCCCAATTGGCCAAACTAGTCCCTAAGGTTTAGATATCAAGAGTAAGTCTCACATTTTGCCTTAACGCCCCTAAAGTATTAAACACATAAAAAATAAAGCCCGATTGAGTTAACATTAATTAACTCCCCTTTAATTATTCACCCGTTATAGTTTAAAACTGTTTCCTTTTATCACAAATTGATTTTATAAAGAAGATATTTGACATTTTCTCCCCCTTAGACAGTGACCCGTTTTCTAGTTAAAGAGTTGTAGTCGTTGTTTGAGTGATCAAATGTCTTTGAAAATAATTTTTCTGAAGATGATTATATTATTTTTAAAATCAACACCATGAAGAATAAGATTTCTCTTATTTTAACACATAAGCGCACTGACACGTACACTTATAGATAAGGAAAGCACGGGTTGTGTTGCAAAGTAAACACAAGCCTTTGCATGGTCATAAAGTAGACCATGCCCAAGAATAAATTCCCGTTGAGAGGTCAAGTTTTCTTTTTGAAATACTTGCCTTGAAGATGATGACCGGGTTGCTATCGGAAATAATAGCAAGCCATTTTTTGGCATGTTTTAAAAGCTTTTGAACTTCTGCTCGAACTTCATTTACACCCTCGTATCATTATTAAATGACATTTCTAAGGCCGTAAATGTTAGCGATTTTCAGAAGACATGCCAGAGATACATATTTTTATATTTTTCTGATTTTTTAATTTTTTATTTTCTTTTTGAAAAATTTATATAAAAGAAAAATATTTTTGTGATTTTATGATTTCTTATGTATATATAATACAGGATATACCGTGAGTAACCACCTTTACTCGTCCTCTTCCTCTGTCAGACGTTGTAGTATTTCCGGGGACATGCTTCTCATAACTAGCTTCTCGATCAAGAAATTGAATCTTTCTCTTGGCAAGGGTTTTGTAAAGATGTCATCCAGTTGATATTCCATTCGAACAAAGTAGAGTTCTACTAATCCATTCTCCACCTACTCCTTTATAAAATGGTAGCATACATCGATGTGTTTGGCTCTTGAATGTTGAATGTTGTTGCAGCATAGAGCAATCGCACTTTTGTTGTCGCAGTACAGAGGAATCTTATTGAAATGAAAACCATAATCTGTTAGTTGTGAATGTATCCATAGGATTTGAATACAACACCCAGATAAGGCAATATATTCTGCCTCTGTACTCAAGATCGCAGTGTTCTTTTGCTTCTTGGAAGACCAGCTAACAAGTTTATCACTTAAAAATTAAGCGCTTCTTGATGTATTGCGTCTAGTGTCCTGACACCCCGTGTGATCTGCATATGCATATGCTGTTAGAGACATACTAGTATCCTTCGAGTACTAGAGACCCATGTTGATGGTTCCCTTTAGGTATCAAAAGATCTATTTAACTGCATTTAAGTGCGTTTTGGTAGGCTTTGCCTGATACTTGGCACATAAGCAGACTGCATAAATAAGGTCGGGTCTACTAGATGTCAGATACATGAGGGATCCAATCATGTCATGGTAAAGTGTAGCATCAACTGGTTTCCCCTGTAGATCTTCATCCAGTTTACTCTTTTCTACCATAGGTGTGTCTACATAATCACTAGATAGAATACCATATTTTTTATTTATTTCAGAAGCATGTTTTGACTGGTTTAGGAAGATGCCTCTATGACTTTGAGAAATTTGTAATCCTAAAAAGAATGACATCTGCCCCATCGTCGACATTTTGAACTTAATGGTCATCAGATTAGCAAACTCATTACACATAGTAGTATTAGTGGATGCAAATATTATATCGTCAACATAAATTTGTACCAGTAATAAGTTGTTCCCTGCTTTCCATGTAAAGAGCGCCAAATCCACTGCACCTTTAGAGAAATGTTGTGAAATGAGGAAACTTAACAGCATGCCATACCATGCACGTGGTGCTTGTTTGAGACCATAGAGAGCCTTTTTAAGCTTGTACACATGCGATGGGTTATCCTGATCAACAAATCCCTCTGGTTGAGAAATGTAGACCTCTTCTTTAAGCTCTCTATTTAAGAATGTCATTTTGACGTCCATTTGGAAAATTGTCATATTCTTGTTGGCTGCATTTACTACGAAGATACGGATGGCCTCTATTCTTACAAGCGGTGCAAATGATTCCTCGAAATCGATACCCTCCCCTTGCCTAAAACCTTGAGCAACTAGTCTTGCCTTATTCTTTAGTACCCTGCCAAATTCGTCAATCTTGACCTTGTAAATCCATTTTAGTTTGATCAACATGACTTTGTCTGGACACGGCACCAATTCCCAAACTTGTAGCCTTTCAAATTTATGAATTTCTTCTTGCATTGCATCGATCCAGGATGGTTCAGTCATTGCTTGTTTGAAGTTCTTTGGTTCTACAGAAGTTAGGAAGGCATCAAAGTAATACCACATGGCGTCAGTTTATAGTTGTTTTCTAGTGATGACAGAATAAGAAGGATCACCGATTACATTTGCTATAGGATGATCCTTAGTCCATCTACTAAGTGATTCGAATGGAGTGTGGATTGGTCTCACATTTGATGATGATCCTTGAGAAGTCGAATTTTCATGAAGAGATTCATGAAGTGGATCATCATGAAAATGTTGGTGATTCTTCAAAACCTTGAGAAAGAATTAGAGAATGTTCTTGTTCTTGTGATGATAGGATACTTGTTTATGGATCATCTTGGTTAATTGACGTAGACACAGGTGAATCGGCTAAATCAACAGCTCTTGGTGCAACAGCGACTGGAACTGGAGAGACCGCAATAGTTGGAGGATTGAAGTATTCATCAAAGATAGGTTGGAACAAACGATCCCAGTCATCTCTTGGTGGTGGAATACAAGGTTGTTGAGGAATAGGGTTTGGAACGAGTCCTGAACTGGCTGTTGCAGGAGTCATACATTGAAGTCCGAGTCCTGAACCGAGTTGTTCAGAATCCATTGCCGTCAGCTCATCAAAATCGACATGGATGGTTTCAATGATTTTTCAGGTACGTCGGTTGTGGATATGGTAAGCTTTCTTCTTGGGTACATATCCAATGAAAATACCTATATCAGCTTTAGCTTGAAATTTGCCCAAATTCCCACTATCATTGTTTGGGTAGCAAAGTGCACCAAAGACATGAAGGTAGGATAAATCAGGTTTTCTATCATGTAAGAGCTCATAAGGAGTTTTTCTATGGCGTCATCGTATAATGGATCGGTTTTGGGTGTAACATATGGTAGCAACTGCCTCGACCCATAGAAATAAAGGAGCTTGTGCGAAGATTAACATTGTACGAGCAGCTTCAACAAGCGTATGATTTTGCCTTTCAACAACACCATTTTGTTGTGGAGTTCACGCAACCGATGTTTCATGAGAGATGCCAACCTATTCATAGTAGCCTCGCAGGGTTTGATTAACAAACTCAGTTCCATTATCTGTACGAATATTCTTGACTATTGCATTCAATCTAACTTGTATCATTTTTAGAAACTTGATTATAAAATCAGGAGCTTTATCCTTTGATGCTAAAAACATCACCCATGTGAACCAAGAGTAATCATCCACAATGACGAGGATGTAAATTTTCCCTATTTATCCTTTCAACACGCATAGGGCCACAAAGATCCATGTGCACATTATATAGTTTTTCCTCATTAGTGTCTCAGTAACTTTTTTTAGGTTTATGTGATTGTTTCTTGCTTTTGCCCATAGCACATGCCAAACATAAATGATCTTTTTCAAATTTCAATTTGGGAAGACCTCATATGAGACCATGTTTAGCCAAATGATTAAAAGCGCCAAAGTTTAAATGTGACAATCATCGGTGCCATAACCATGATTTGGTTTTTGAGGCTTTGGACAAGAGACAAATTGGAGAAGACGCCATTATATCTCTAATTGACAAAGTATAAAGTTTGGTTTCCTGATATAAAAATGATCCTAGGTAAATCAACACCTTCTAGATATAAAGCAAAGCATGTTGATTTTTCGGAAAGCTACTTCAAAGATTTGAGTCAAAAATTGACCAACGTAGAATAGTATTATGTCCAAGTCCCTCAACATAATAAAACCCTGAAATTGTGATATTCCCTATAATACATTCACCATACCCCTATAATCATTGCAATCTTGGTCCTAACCGAACTGGCAGTACCAGACACTTGTGAACGAAATTGTGAGGCTGAGAGCCGATCTCCATCCATGAGCTTGGGAGCAACTGTGTACCAAATACCACAAGACAATTTGGACAACCTGAGATCAACAGAAGAAGAAGATGGAGCAACTGAAGTATTGGATCCTCGAGATGTATCGGGTTCCGTTTTGTTAGAAATCACATATTTTGCATTCTTTGGTTTGCTATTAGAACCATTAGTCTTAGGTACCTAAGCTCCTATTTTTAGTTTTTATTTTGTTGTTGTGTTGTAGTATATAGATATAAATCTAGTTACTACAGATTCTTATGCATACTTCTAGAGGAATGGGTTCCCTAAGAGGCACTTTATTAGTGGCGGTAATCCTAGTTAAAGGGCACGCATTTCTAACTAAAGTGAAATTCCTTCCTGTGGGTATCCAATTATATCTAATTTTAGTAAACACTTTTCCTGTAGGTTTCCATTCTTCTTTCTTTTTAGCTTTCTTAATAGTCTTAGATTTGGAGCTCGCATTCATATCAGAAACAAATTCAAGAAAGCACAATTCATGTCTAGCATCAAACATAGAACTATTACATTTAACGCACATTAGCTTAGAATTTGTATCTAATTTGGAATGTTGCACATTTGCATTCCCAGAAGGTTCAACAACATAATTTTTTTTATTCAAACTAGAATTAATGATCCTAGAGTGGTCTTCTACTTTATTCTTCTTCTGGGTCCTACTTGAAATATGTTGGGTCCTATCATTCTTTTTATTATCTATTGACTTTGACCTGCTGGACTTAGTAGACCTGTTTACTCCTGTAGAAGTTGACACAGAATTGTTAGTGGTCTGTTTAGTCTTTATTTGGGAAGAACCTAACTGTTTTTAGGATGTGCTTGATGATATGACAGGTTCAGCAAACCTAACTATTTTCTTTTTGTTGATAGGCGTGACAGCAACTAATTTCTCACTATGTTTGGGAATATTAGGGCAAGTATCTCTAACATATCCTAGCAACTCATGAATCAGCTTAACATACTTACAAGCAAAGTAAGATGTACTATCTAAAGGGTTTAGTGATTTAGCTTGTTCAACTATTTCCCTAAGAATAGTAGCTTTTTCTATAGTGTGCTTAAGGTAGTATATGTGAGCTTCCCTATTATTCTTATCCTTAGGAGCCAATGTTACTGGGTCAAGCTTATACATTCCTGGAGCAATTGTGGTAGTGTTTGACACTTGGGCAGCATTATCGACTATGTCTTTTCCTTTGAATTTTCTAAGATCATTTTTTAATGTTGTTATGACAAAAACCTTTTCCTGGAGTTGAGCATTTAAATCAGTAATTTCAACAGACTTTTGATTTAATTGATTGACCAACGATTCAGCATGTTCTTTAGCCCGAATACATGATGGTTTAATTGAATCATAGAGTTATTTATAAGTCTGTTTCAAATGCTCATTCTCAGCAATAAGTTTTGTCACCCTATGTTCCAGTTCTTTGATGATGGTCTCAATCTCATCCGTGTCCTTTTTCACACTGTTTATGGTGGAAGTTTTATTCAAACGTTTAATGTTTGCTTTCAACTTCTCGATTGTTGTGTCTTTTGCTTGAAGATCAGCTTTTAAATTGTTCAATTCAAACAATTGATCAAATGAAGGTTCAGTTTGGTTCACATATCTGTTTTTCTTTTGAAAAATTTCTTTATTGAGTTGC
The DNA here is from genome assembly GCA_026074375.1 of Tanacetum coccineum. NCBI lineage: Eukaryota > Viridiplantae > Streptophyta > Magnoliopsida > Asterales > Asteraceae > Tanacetum > Tanacetum coccineum. The sequence goes on along the minus strand of BQNB010065167.1, from coordinate 20,875 downwards.
ATTGCAAGTTCAAGAGAAATGCAGTGTTGTTCAAGTTTAGAAAATCATTTCAAAAGTTTATTATACTCATCTTTTTCAACCATGTTGTGTTGTTTGATAAGCTCAGCTTCAAGTTCGAGACACTTGTTTCACATTTCCACATATTTCACAGAATCATTCATATCAACAGAAGAATGCACATTCACAAAAGTATTCAAATTCACAGACGAATTCACAACAATATTCACAATATCTTGAGAAATGATTTGATCCAAGAGTTGATCGTTTTCAATCAAAAACTGTTTTTTTTTTCAAAGCACTGTTTGTCTACATGATATCGTTGAACAGCAGCTTCCATCTTGTTAAAAACTATTTGTACTTCTATTAGTTCATTTAAAAGATCTTTATCAAAAACATTGAATATATAACACCTCGTGATTTCAGGTTATTTTACGACGTCATTTATTTCACTATTTATTTTTAGTCTCGTACGCGTTTGCTTTTAATTTTAATCGTTAAGTTAAATCGTGTAAACTAAAAATTGTCATTCAACGTAAACGGGCATCAAACAATTAAAAGTTTACGTCAAGCAAGAGTTAGATAATTATTTGGAGGATTATTATTAACTTTGCACATTTTATTTTTATTGGTTACGTAAAGTGTTTACGTTTCGCGATAAAATACATTTAGGCATTCACAGAACCACCAAAACTTATCTACGTTTCTACAAATACCCATTATACCCAATACTCAAAATTTTATAAAACTTCACCCATGTTTATCATTTAATCCGTCCCACACTATAAGAAACCAACTAGAAAACAAATGCTACAAATTTACACTTCTACACTTAACCTATACATCCTAAAACTATAAGTAATACTAGAAATTCAACACAAAATATCAAGACTCATCTAGCTCCTTTCCCTCCCCCAATTTTCGTGTATATTGCTCACCAAAGGGGACATAAAGCACACAATTAACCAACTAGGAACTTGTACAACCTAGGGCTCATTATAACTTAGACCATGACTAGTGTTTTTGACCAAAGACTTCCTTGTTTCACTCCCCTTGTTTTTCTCATGGTCTTGGTCAAGATTACTAGCAACTTGGACTAGCCCTATGTATATATAAGAGTGCAAGACTTGTAGATAACACACACATGCATTTCCTTAACCAAAAACCAACACAAACTCTCTCTTTGTGCTCTCCCCTAGCCACGGCTCAAACACAACACCATAACACATCCATACAATTTTTATTACCAAGTATTCAAGTATTCTAGTATCATACCTAAGATATTCTAAGGTGTATTGAAGGTTTGGTTTAGCATTTACAAGGGTTTAATCAAGAAGGTTCAAGATTAGGGTTTCTTGGAAAATTAGGGTTTTTAGTCTTGGAAGCTTGGGTTTTGATTCTAAACTAGGGTTTAGAACTTGTTACTCTTCACACTACATCATCTTAAGGTCATCTAAAAACCCTACACTTTTTACATTCGTGATTTATGTGTATATAATTTCTATGTAGTAAATCACCATCTAGAAAATGTTATAAGTGTATAAAATGGATTTTTATCTTGATCATGGTTCAAAGTACATTTTTCATATGTTATTATGATGTTAAAAACATGTTAGAAATGAATAACATACATTATACAAGTGTTGATTAATTTATAAAAAGTATATATAAATTAATTGTTGAAAAGTTTACTTATTAAGTTTATGAAATTATTGGTCTCAACCCTAGATAGATCTTTTAAGCCTGTGATGAATATAGAGCACTGATGTAATCAAAAGTAACTCTGTGAGA
>BQNB010065166.1:11155-28063 GCA_026074375.1 Tanacetum coccineum | reverse complement strand
TTTGTGAATCAATTAACTTTTCATGACTGCTCAAATCAACATTTAGTCTTTGTTCAAAAGTTTTGACTCGTTCCTTATATCTTTCAAGCTCAGCGGTTAAGGATTCATTAACAATTTTGGTTTCTTGATTAGCCGTATCCTAATTAGTTACATGACTAGACATTCGTTCATACAGCTGTTCAAACACAGACATTATCATGGCATCTTGTTGTGCAAAAGAGTTAGAATCTTGAACGATCGTATTTTGCGTTTGTTGCAGATATTGTTCATAAGAAATGATATTGCTATCACTTGTTATTTCGTTATTTGGAACAAAGTCAATAAGAGATTGTTCAAAATTCTGCGTCTCTTGCACACTTTGATTAAGCATATCAATTTGATAGGTGTCATGTTGTGCTACCTTGGAGAGGACGTCTAAACTGTAACTTGAGAGATTAGCCATTAAAATCGCTTTTGCAGAAGATATATCATCATAGTTGGAGTCATAGGCATATAGATCATCAGTCTGAAAAGCAGCATTATGAATGATTGTTAGGAATGGATCAATTAAGAAGGTTAAGAAAAGAGGAAATGTGGGGGAACCTAGCAAGGATAAGAATGGTAGGGATGATAATAAGAGAACTAGGACTGGAAATGCTTTTGCTACTACCGCAAGCCCTATAGGAAGAGAGAATACGGGTACTTGGCCCAAGTGTATCACTTGTAACTCCTACCATGCACCCGGAGGGTCTTGTTGCACTTCCTTCAACTATAACCGCTAGGGTTATTTGGCAAAGGATTGTAGAGGCGTGCTGAGGAATATGAATCTTGTCAATACTAGAAACCCAACTGTTAGGGCATGTTATGAGTGTGGTAGTACCGACCATGTCAGGCCAGCTTATCCTAGATTGAATAAGGCACAAGGACCGGAAGGAAATCGTCCAAACTAAGTTGCTGATAATAACAGGGGTCAGGGTCATAGAAAACAAGGGAACCAAGCTAGGGGTAGGGTATTCATGTTGGGAGCAGAGGAAGGTCGCCAAGATCCGAACATTGTGACGGGTACGTTTACTTTAAACAATCATTTTGCCACTACCTTATTTGACTCTGGTGTCGACTATAGTTTTGTTTCCACTACTTTTATACCTCTGTTAGGCATAGAGCCCAACGAATTAGGTTTCAAATATGAGATTCAGATAGCTAGCATGCAGCTAGTAGATATTGATATGGTTATTAAGGGTTACAAACTAGAAATCGAGGGTCATGTCTTTGACATCGATTTGATACCTTTTGGGCATGAGAGTTTTGATGTGATTATTGGTAGGGATTGGTTGTCTAATCATAAATAATTTTTCATGAGAAAGAAGTAAGGATACCACTACCGGATGGCAAGGTACTTAGAGTGTTAGGAGAGAGACCGGAAGAGAAAGCAAGACTTTTAATGAGTGCTAAGGCTAATGATAAGAAATAAGAAGAGATTGTTGTGGTTAGAGATTTTCCTGAGGTGCTTTCGGATGATTTATCAGGATTACCACCTCTTTGGGAAATTGAATTATGGATTGAGTTAATCCCTAGAGCTGTACCGATTGAAAAGTCTCCTTATCGTTTGGCACCTTCTGAATTGTAGGAGTTGTCGGGACAACTCAAGGAACTCCAAGACAAAGGTTTCATTCGACCATGTTCGTCGCCTTGGGGAGCACCGGTATTGTTCGTTAAGAAAAAGGATGGTTCTTTTAGGATGTGCATTAATTATAGAGAATTGAACAAGTTGACAGTTAAGAATCGTTATCTGCTTCCTAGGATTGATGATCTATTTGACCAACTGCAAGGGTCACAGTTTTTCCTTAAAGATGGATCTTAGGTCTGGATACCATCAGCTAAGAGTGCATGAGGATGACATTCCAAAGACTACGTTTAGAACTCGTTATGGACATTTTGAGTTTACAGTAATGCCCTTTGGTTTGACTAACGCACTAGCAGTATTCATAGATTTGATGAATGGAGTTTGTAGACCTTATCTTGATAAGTTTGTGATAGTGTTTATAGACGATATCTTAATCTACCCTAAGACTCAAGAAGAGCATGTAGAACACTTAAGGTAAGTCTTGGAACTACTCAAGAAGGAGAAACTGTATGCTAAGTTTTCTAAGTGTGAATTCTGGCTAAGAGAAGTGCAGTTTCTTGGGCATGTGATAAATGGTAATGGGATTCATGTAGACCCTAGTAAGATTGAAGCTGTTAAGAATTGGAAAGCCCCTATAACTTCGACTAAGGTTCGTTCGTTCTTAGGATTGGCTGGATATTACCGTAGGTTCATTGAGAATTTCTCTAAGATAGCTAAGTCTCTTACTATCTTGACTCAAAAGTGTAAGACTTTCGATTGGGGTAAGGAACAAGAATTGGCATTTCGAACCATGAAGGATAAGTTATGTAATGCGCTTGTTCTAGCTCTCCCTAATGGATCGGAAGACTTTGTGGTATATTGTGATGCGCCCGGAATAGGACTAGGCTGTGTATTAATGCAAAGTGGTAAGGTGATAGCCTACGCGTCTAGGTAGTTGAAAATTCATGAGATGAATTATATGACACATGATTTAGAGTTGGGTGCAGTCGTGTTTACACTTAAGATTTGGAGACATTATTTTTATGGTACAAAGAGTGTCATATATACGGATCATAAGAGTCTCTAGCATATCTTTTGTCAGAAAGAGTTGAATATGCGACAGCGTTGCTGGATAGAGTTGTTTAATGATTATGTATGTGAAATTCGCTACCATCATGGTAAGGCGAATGTGGTGGCTGATGCCCTAAGTAGGAAGGAAAGAGTAAAGCCTAAGAGAGTTAGAGCTATGAATATGACCCTTCAGTCGAGTATCAAGGATAGGATATTGGCGGCTTAGAAGGAGGATGTGGATGAGTCTACGAGGTTGTAGAAAGGTTTGGATGAGATGATAGAACAAAGAAGTGATGGGACTTTATACTACCTGGATCAAATATGGGTACCTTTGAAGGGTGATGTAAGAACCCTGATAATGGAGGAAGCCCATAAGTCGAAGTACTCTGTAGACCCAGGAGCTGATAAGATGTATTATAATTTGAGAGATATGTATTGGTGGCCTGGAATGAAAAAAGGACATAGCTGAGTATGTTAGTAAGTGTTTGACTTATTTAAAGGTTAAGGCTAAGCATCAAAGGCCATTTGGCTATGGATTTTGTGACTAAGTTGCCTAGGACTAGTAGTGGGCATGACACAATCTGGGTCATTGTAGACCGATTGACTAAGTCTGCTCATTTTCTACCCATGCATGAGGATTATAAGATGAATAGTGATATATGAGAAATCACATATCCATTTTATATCAAAAATGACCCTAAAAAGATGAAATAATGCAAATTTTGCTTGTATATTGTGTATGTTGTCTTTTATGATGTGTAGGTACGGATATTACAAAAATCACAAGAAAAGAGCCAAAAACCAGACAAAAACGAACACGAGACAGAAAGAGTACACAAGAGCCAGGTAGTTATCAAGCTAAAGTCAACCAAAGTTAAACTTGGTCAACTCATGTGAAGACAAACCTTTGAAAATACCAAACGGTCCCTTATTGTTAAACCCTTTTCACCAAAAGTCCAAAACTAATAACCCCGTTAGTCCTTTATTACTAAGTGACTAACGGTCGTTAAGTGTAATTTTAACCCAAGCCATAAAACTTTTAACCAAGCCCAAAATATTTTACCAAGCCCAAAAGCCCTTTAATTTATAAACACAGTCCAAAGTCATAACTCCTTTTTACTTGGTCAAAACGGTCAAATGAATTAAGAAAAGAAAAAGGGCACGAATGAAGAGTTACTATTCACCCTTCGTTTCCAATTTACCCTGTGTCAAATTAAAAGGGAAAGACCCTCTCCCGTACACTCGTCCTACGTGGTTTCAAAGATGCTAGTGCAAAGCTCCAACTCAGCAAAGTGAAACGTCATCCAAGCCCATGATTGGCTAGTTCTGACACAAGGAATGACACGTATTCATCAAAGAAACACACAAAGTGGGGAATTTTACACTAAATTTAGTTCAAAAGAAGCACGAGGCTCCAAGAAGTTGGGATTGCCACGCTGGCAATCCGTGTGACTCTATTCAATCCAAGGGCTATAATTAAAGGAGCAATGATTAGTTAAGATCAAGGGCTGAGATCTAAGGGAGCGTCTCAGGGCTAGAATCTTCTTCTCTTGCCTATAAAAGGGAGTCTCATCTCACACACAGAGGGCATGTAGGAACTAGTGTAGGAGTAGCTTAATTTAGGTCTAGCTTGTACGTTTTTAGCTTAAAGTCATTTAAATTTCATGTAATTTCTTTCAAAGTATTGTAATCAGTTAATGTTTTAATAAAATTCAGTTTTATCTTAACTCTTGTTTAATTCAGTCTTTTATGTTAAGCAATTATGATTTGAAAAAGCATCATAAGCTCCTCATAAGCTCTTTTAAGCTACTCATACTACACTAAGCTTGTTTACTCTCAGTTAAGCTTTCAAAAGCTTAACTGAGTTTGATAATTCAATAAATTCACCTCAAATTTACCACAGCTTATTTTTGGAAGGGAAGCCAGAATTGGATGGGCTTCCAGGACCTTACCAGCTTATCTTAAGATAAGATGGAGCTTGTAGATTAGCTAGTAAAAGCATTAATAGCCTTGTTTTATGCAGAGGCTTTTGTAAGTCTTCATTTTACCTTTTATAGCTTAATATTGCATTTTAGTTTAATACTGCTTATTTCCTGCTTATTTTAGTTTAGAATAGCTTATATCTGCTTAATATAGTTGCTTGTTGCTTATTAAGTTCACTTGTTAGTTTAAATTTTAGTTTGCAAGCTTTTTATATGAATTAGTTGAAAAAATCCAAAAATATTAGCATTAGATTATAGCTTATTGTTTCTGCTTATTTAGTTGTTTAAATCTGTTCATTAGGTCTATTCTAAGCTTGTTGATATCTGGTATCTTAAGTTTGAACCTTAAAACTCAATTTTATAAGCTAAAAATGGATTTTAGCAACTTAAAGGGGTGTTTTGATAATGGCAGTATTAACTAGAGTTAGTACTGCCCATTGCCATTTGGTCCTTTAGGTTGATTATAAACCTCAAATTTAGTTTTATAAAGCAAGGTTTTATGGTAATTGGTAGGATAAATCAAGTTTTGAAGATTTGTATGATGATTGCTTTGATCTGAGTTCATATGGCTTAGGTTCTAGGGTCTTTTGGCTTAAATTAGTTTCTAGTTGTTCTTGTTGCTTCAATTGATCTTAATTTGGTTTTTAGAAGTTGTAGTAATAAAGGTCCTTAGGTCTGCATTTGTTAAATTGAGCTTAGGTCATTTAGTGTCAACTGCATCAGTCTTCAAAAATAGTTTCTAGCCATTTTCATTTCAAAAATTCAGTTAATAGTAGTTAGTTTTAGATCTACAAAGTTTTGTGCACAAGTTGTTAATAGTTCATATTAGATCTGTTTGAACTTATTTTAAAATAATTAGCTTATTAGCTCATCTATTTTAGGTCTAAACTTAGCATTTTGTCTTTTCATAAAAAAAACTCAGCTCTTACTGAGCCAAACAACCTTCTTCAATTAGCTTTTTCATTGATTGTTTGATTTTCAAATTAATTTCTGATTGATGTTTTTAGTAGTCTATAGTATAAGCTTTAAGATTTTTCAAGTTATTAAGCCATAAGGATCCATTTGTTCGCTTAAAAATAAGCTCAAAGTTGCTTGTTTGTCTGTTTTAAGCACATTTTTATGTAAAAATGCTTATTGGCTTTTCCAGCTTATTGCTTAATCTTTTAGCTTAATTCTTTCTTAGACTTGCTTAATAGGTTAGTGGTAAGGTGTAGGTAGCTTATTTAGTTTAGGTTTCAGCTTATTCAAGATTTCTAGCTAATTTAGTTTAGTGAAAAAGCCATTAGTACCTTAAGTCATAATCTGTCACACTTTTAAGCTCTTTTCCTGCTTATTTAGTTGTTATCATAAAAAGCTTCTTTTACAAAATTTGCTAGTTTTCAACTGATTTACATGTTTGATTAAAAAGTTTTGCAAAATAAAAAAAAGGGGAAATTAGGGAAGTCTTGGGTGAGCAAGGCTCGAACCCAAGACCTCTTCCCAACCTCTACCCTTTTTATACCACACACCACACCATCTGCGCCCTTGGGACTTTTACGTCCTAAGGTGCATTTAAATTGTATTTACCATCTTTTTGAGCCCTTTTGATAAAAAGCACTTCGAGTGCTTGTTTTATTTTTCCAAGCTTATTCGTTTAGGCTTATCCTGAGCTTATAATTTTCCTGCATTCCTTGCATGTTAAGCAATTTTTAGGAATTTTTCTTAGATTTTTAAATCATAGTTTAGTATTTTTCTTGCATTAATTAGTTTAAAAACTTTAAAAATTCATAAAAAAAAATCTTTTTCTAAAAATCATTTTTAGTCTTTTAGCATCTAGGAAAATTAGTTTGGACTTGTTTTGATCAATTTTGCTCAATTTAGATTTTAGTTTACGTTTTATTAATTCCGTTAACGTTTTTGTTAGCATTTTATCGTAATTGATTTTTATGTGCCTTTATTTTCTCACTAGTAGGATTTAGTTTTAGAAATCAAAGATCTTAGAACCATTCAAATCATTGTCCAAACAAAAACGGAGTCTCAATTCATAATTCTTGGGGTATAAACGACCCGGTGAATACTTACCGGTTTAACGTACGATATTTTGTGTAGATTTTGCTTTTAATCTTTGTCCTCAAGGATTACTAGTAAATTTCTTATACTTTAGTATTATACGTATATATAATTTGAGATCAATCAAATAGATTGGCTAGATTGTATTTGAATGAGATAGTTGCTAGACATAGTGTGTCAATCTCGATCATATCAGATTGTGAAAGTCGTTTTACATCAAGGTTTTGGCAGTCAATGCAAGAGGCATTAGGAACTCGTTTAGACATGAGTACGACTTATCACCCTCAGACCGATGGTCAGAGTGAGCGTACTATTCAGACTTTGGAAGACATGCTTAGAGCATGCGTCCTGGACTTCGGAGGAAGTTAGGATGTTCATCTTCCGTTGGTTAAGATTTCGTATAATAATAGTTATCATTTTAGTGTGAGACGTGCTCCGTTTGAGGCGTTGTATGGTAGAAAGTGTCGTTCGCCAATTATGTGGGCTGAGGTTGGAGAAGGTCAGTTAATAGGACCTGAGTTAGTGCAAAAGACTACTGAGAAGTAGGCGCTTCCGCTCTAAGAATCCTAAATATATAAATAAATGAACGCTATCTGCTAAATTTACAATGCATAAAAAAGTAAATGTAGTAAATTTCATTTGTTTGAAAATTTATCACTTAAAGGTATGAATAAACAAATGCCTTAATTGAATTCCATGATCAAAGGGAATTTTTATTTAAACCTCTCATTTTTTTATAATAAATGTCACAAACATTTTTATAGCTTTTACAAACATTTCTTAGATTTTTAAAAGAAATGATTTAATTCAGCATAAATATATTGATTCATAAAGTTTTTCTACCCAGAAAACTGGCTATTAATGTTCCAGAAAACCACCTCCTCCTAGAAAAGACAAAAAGGGATGCTGGATGGGCAGGCCCCATTAATTTTAAGGGGACCGGTTGACGCACTGTCCACAAATCTTGCAATTCTCCCCTAAAAATATTTGATACTTTTTAGTGTCAATTCTCCTCTAAATATTTGATACTTTTTAGTGTCAATTCTCCCCTAAAAATACTTTCAATTTTCTTATAAATACTTGAATTCGATACTTTTACGGTTATTTCCTTGTTTTCAGGTAAAATGCAAGTATGTGACAAGAAACACGAGAAAAGGACGTAAAAATAAAGAAAATGCGGACTCTTACAAAGGTTTACGGTGTAACACCTACGATAGTGTTACGCCATAACATATTCAAGGCAAGACACGTCACCTAGCAAGATTACGGCGTAACCACACGAAAGGTTTACGCCGTAACTTCATTATTATTATAGGATGAATCATTCTTGTCACACCCTGACAATGGCGGAAACTCGAGAATGCAACATAATGATCAATCATAACAGAAGATACAGAATAGAGAAAACTACAATACAAAAACTTTAAGTATTATGAAGACCATCAACCTGGAACAACCTCGAGTGATGTCCCAAATCGCAACTAAAATCCATAATCTCTTACAATAATTCAAATGCCCACACAGGGGTCCATAATCCAAACTTAATCCAAAATATCTAAATACTAAAAGCCGAATAAAATAAACAAGCAAGACTTCACATGAAAATCCACTCGGGATACTTCTAAGTCTGCTATCACATATCACCAATCTATTCCTCTTTCACTTCACCTGAAAATGATACTCGAAAATGACACCAATAATGTTGGTGAGCTCGTAGGTTTGACCTTAAACCCAAAAGTTGTGCCAATATTTCAACAGTGGACAATAGTGCTATATGACAGTGAATATATGCAAACAACCTTAGCATCACCGCTAATCAATAACCATATGTCACTTACGCACCTAAAGGGCCTACCAGCTAGAGCACTAAAATTAGGGCAGGACCACACACAAACCTGGGTAGGCGTACCCATCCGCTCCAATAATCACACAAATACTGGGTAGGCATACCCATCCGCTCCAAACAATCATACAACACATAATATTCACATAGCAGTCATAAGCACATATCTTGTCCCAAAAACAAAACCACATTTCGCACAGATCAATTCAAAACATTTCAAAACACATTTGAGTATCATTTTCCCCCAACGGAAAAACAGTAAAAAGTGGGGCTACGAGAACTCACCTCAAGCAAGTCTTTAGCAACCAAATCTCAATCACACAAGCAAATGCAACGACGCCCGCACATGACCTAGTCTAGTTAATGTCCCAATTTAATCATCCAATTCCAAAACAATCTTCACGTTTGATGCATAGAGTTTAGACGCGTTGTACAATTACTCAAAACAATTTAGTGGTGTGATGGTTGACGACATATTTCCACAATCATATCAATCTCATTCCCCGATAATACATACTTATACTATTTAGAGAAAATAGATAAGTAATATAAGTAAATATTTATAATTAATAATTATAAATATATCTCGACAAGTCCATTCGGTAACCTTAGTCACTTCAAAATAATCATAATACGGTTGAAATTGAAACGTTTACTCATAGTAAACATATTCGAGAAGTTTCGAGAAAAATTATATTTTTCGTCTTTTAGTGAATTTATTAAATAAATAAAATAATTAAATAATATTTTATTATTTAAAAATCAAAAATCATGTTTTTAGGAAAATTTCTAAGTATAAACTTTTTACGAAATTTCGACATGACCCGTACGCTCATACAACGTTTTCCAAGGTTTCAAACCTTATTTTCAACACTTTTCATAAATTCGACACTTTTCGACAAAATTCCAAAATCTCAATCTCATACGTTTACTAAAACGTTTTTCCCAAAATATCGTTTAATATCACTTCGTAAATACATTTTCACTTTCAAAAGTCCGACAAAACTCTCATAACGACTAAATATCGCTTATTGGGCTTTAAGGCCCAACAAGGGTCCATTAAGATATTTATAAGTCCAAAATACGATCCAAGTCCAAAACCAAGGTCCATTTACATACATAAGCTTATACCAATACTTAGAAAAATAATCCGGACCACAATAAGCCTTCCCATTAAGCCATGGCTTAAATAGACTTATTGGGCCGTGAGCTCATAAGCTCCAAAATACGTATATTAAGCTTAAACATAAGCTAATAAGCTACGTATCGCACTTGGTTACTACCATAAGCCTCAAAAATAGTTCACAACATATGTCATAACACAAAAATAATCAAAATCACTTTCCTAGTGATTTTGAGAAAATTTCGTGGCTTATAAGCCCAAAATAAGCCAACAAATAACTTAAAAATAAGCCAGAATAAGCTATACAAGCTACTATTAAAATAAGCTATCTAGCAACATATATTATTCAACCATCACAACCACAACATCAAAACTACAAAAATCCCTTTTTTCCTCCTTATAACCCACGAACCAAACACAACCTTTTTATTCGTTTCGCTTCCAAAAATCGATTTTCACAACGATCAACTTGTACAACTAACAACTATGCATTAAAATAAACCCAAAAGGACAAACGAAATTTAAATTTGAAAACTTACAAGAAAATCTTCAAAAACGTATATTTTGACACGAACCGAACAACCCAAACGTTGTTTAAATGAACACCCAAACACTCGTATCAACCCGGAATATCACGTTCTTGATCAAAGTTGTAAAATTTATGGTGGATTGTGGTGGTGTAGGTGGCGGCCGAATATCACACACACACACACTTATGTGTGTTTTTTTTGAAAATGAAATGGAATGATGCGAAAGTGTTAAGGTAATAGGAATATATTTGTACCAAGCAACAACACACTTACTAGAAAATAGGCACCTTGTCCCCCTCTTGACTTCTTGACCGGCTATGGCATCCAAAGAGGCCTCGGGTCTTTCTTTTCGTGTCGGGATAACTTAAATACTTGTAAAACTCAACCGTAAATTTACCCCAAAGTTAATTAGCATTTTTATTCACCTTAAAAATACTTTTCCATTAACCTAGAGTATTTACAAGACATATTTTCACTTTACACCCTTTCAAAACTCATTTGGACATTAACGAACGTGTCGGACTTGTTTTTCGGCATTTCTCACAAATTCACGGGTCAAACCACCTGGAATACAAATAACACAATAATACCTTCCAAAAGAGATTATTAATTGCAATAAACCACAATTAATCACAATTCTCAGAAAATCATCACCGTCAACACGATACAAAATATGAATAAACTAAAAAAGGTCAAATAGTCAAAGGACTATAAATGAAATATTCAAAACACAAAAAGGGCAAAGGTTACATTCTACCCCCCTTAAAAGAATTTTGTCCCCAAAATTCAACTACTAACATCACTAAACAAATACGGGTACTTCAATTTCATCTGATCTTCACATTCCTACATGAATTCAGGGCCACGTTTCGAATTCCACCGAACCTTGACGATGGTAATCCTACTACACTTCAACTTCTTAAATTCTATTTCCAAAATTTCCCAATGCTCTTCCACAAAATTTAACTTAGCATCAACTCGAATCTCATTCAAAGGCACTTGCAGTGTTGGATCAACCAAACACTTCTTAAGGTTCAACACGTGGAACGTGCCATGAACACCATTCAATTCCTTAGGCAAATCTAACAGATAGGCCACAGGGCCTACTTTCTCAACAATCTCAAACGGTCCAACAAACCTAGGTGCTAACTTCCCTTTCTTCCCAAAGCGTACTACACCTTTCCAAGGCGACACTTTGAGCAAGACATAGTCACCTACACTAAACTCTAGAGGCTTCCTCCTCTTATCAACATAACTTTTTTGCCGATCACGCGCAACCTTAAGTCTATCCTTAATCTGCGAGATCTTTTCAGTAGTCTCTTGCACTAACTCAGTAACTATCAACTGACCTTCTCCAACCTCAGCCCACATAATTGGCGAACGACACTTTCTACCATACAATGCCTCAAACGGAGCACATCTTACACTAGAATGATAACTATTGTTATAAGAAAACTCAACCAATGGAAGATGAACATCCCAACTTCCTCCGAAGTCTAGGACGCATGCTCTAAGCATGTCTTCCAAAGTCTGAATAGTATGCTTACTCTGACCATCGGTTTGAGGGTGATAAGTCATACTCATGTCTAAACGAGTCCCTAATGCCTCTTGCATTAACTGCCAAAACCTTGATGTGAAACGACTATCACGATCTGATATAATCGAGATCGGCACACCATGTCTAGCAACTATCTCATTCAAATACAATCTAGCCAACCTTTCCATTTTATAATCCTCACACATAGGTAGAAAATGAGTAGACTTAGTCAATCGGTCCACAATGACCCAGATTGTGTCATGCCCACTACTAGTCCTAGGCAACTTAGTCACAAAATCCATAGCTATCCCTTCCCATTTCCATACAGGAATCTCAGGTTGCTGGAGCAGGCCAGATGGCCTTTGATGCTCAGCCTTAACCTTCAGACAAGTCAAACACTTACTAACATGACCCAGACGGTTACAGTTGAAGCATGTGCGACAAGGCCCTTCGAGTGCATGGTAGGAGTTGCAGGTGGTACACTTGGGCCAAGTACCCGTATTCTCTCTTCCTACAGGGTTTACAGTGGTAGCAAAAACATTCCCAATCCTAGTCCTACTTTCGATCATTATTTTTATTTTTATACGTTACGTTTGAATCTGGCAGTATACCGAGAAGTTAGCCCGCGTAAATCTGAAAAACGTCATCAGACGCGTTCCGACTTTGGATTTTGATTAGTTTAGATATTATATAAGTTATTTTATTTTTTCTAAGTGTTTCATAGTTTACGATCACGTCCGGTATTTATTTTTAGCTTTAACGTTTAAATTATGTTTTTCGCGTTTTTGACCTAACGGAACCCCAAACCCGAAATCTTTTCGTGTAAACTTTAGTTATCGTTCATCTCGTATTATAGCATCAAAAATTTCGTTCACCCTCCCCCTCTTGTCATATTTCGGATGCCTAAACCCCCAAACAAAAACACTTTAAATCCTAAATTAAATACAAACAAAAAAAAAAAAAACAAGAGCATCTTTTATAAAACTAGTGCATGTGTATGAAAGTGACATATGAGAATGTCATTCTCATGCACAAGAACTTAAGGAAGACTAGAGCATGTGATCTTTTGTTGGACTCATGCAACCTTTGACTTGAAATTCAAATCTAAGACCTAATACATGAACCATGGTCCTAAAAAAATGAACCAAATGGTCCTTGTGGTTGTTTCGGCCGAGCTATACACACACACACTTTTGGTGTCTGTTGGTTGCTTACTTGGTCATGTGGTGACTAAAAACCCTAACTCTTGGCCTATAAATACATACTCATATCACACACTAGGTCATTTCTTATTTTCCAAGCCTCATCAAAATTTCACATCTCTCTTTCCATCTTTCCCTAGCTCACGGCCAACAAACACCCCTTATAGGATTTCTATATCTTTGATTTCTAGCAAGATCCAAGTATACCGGGTTCATTTCTAATAACATCTAAGGTGGTTTGAAGTATTGGTTCTTTAATTTCAAGGGTCTTTCAAGAGTTTATTAATTAGGGTTTCAAGATTTGTTGTTGGGTTTTATAGATCTAGTATTTGGGGTTTAGATCTTGTGATTTCTCTACTTGTTCTTCATTCTTGTAAGTGTCTTGAATCTTTTCTTGTGATCTACTTATGTTCTTTTATATATGTTCAAGATCCATACATCCATATGTTGTGTTTTAATTTTGAATAGATTATTAAAACAAGATTTTATAAATAATGATGTTACTTTGTTTCACTAGTTAAATATTATGTTCTTGGTGAGATGAGAGTTGAATGAGAGTTGCAACAATAGAAATGAAGGGATTAGGTTAGTTTTAGGTGTGGTTTTGTTGTGGATTAGTTGTGAATGAAGATTAGGCTAGACTAGGCACTATTGTGAAGTTTGGTGTGATTTTTAGAAGCATTTGAGAAAAAGGTAGTTGCTGATCCGAAATGGTTTTGAGGTTTTGAGCGACTTATGAATGTTTTTATTAGGCACAAAAGTAGTTTTTGGAGAGCTCGTTTTGAATAGATAATTTTTCATATATCGCACACTAAAATTGGACTTAAAACGGCCAAGTTATAGCCAAATGAAACTTGAAACATTTTTCGGCAAAATAATTTACATAGGTGCTGATGTGAATAGTAAAATGGGTTTTCGGACACTTTTGAGATATTTTGAGCTTTTAAAACACTAGCGAAACATATAGTAACACATATATATTGATTAATATCATTTAAAGACGTCGTTAACATATTTTAGGAAAAACGTTAAGGTTACTAAAAATAGTAAGTTTGGTAAATTTTAGCAAGATGGGCATGGGAGTTAAACGTTTAGATTTCTCTAGTGCACTTAAAGAAATATGGATAAGCAATATAGGTGACGGTATTAACGTCCTGAACTAAAAAAATTCCTAAAATAGAAACTTACTAAAAAAAGTAATTTTTGGTTAAACGCCGAAACTTAACGAAAAACTCTATAATTTTATTTAGTCACGTTTTGTTAATTAAGTAAAAGCACAAAATTACACATGGATGTTTTTTGGTGATGAACATATTGTGCAATTCTTTTGATTTTTACACTTAGATATATATTTTATATTTTATTGTATATTATATATATTTACGGTGTGAAAACCACCAATCAATATTTATCTCACCATTTGCTAAAGGTGAGTTCATAGCCTCACGTTTTACTATCTTTACTTTACTACTTTAGGGTGAGAAACATTGTTTGTTTTTAAACTTTGGACACAGTTACTTTACGTTGCCTTTTCCTGATTATGTGTTGCATAAGTTGCGAATAGACCACTAATGCCTGAACTATCATGAACCGTTAATTTCTTGACCGGAGGACCAGTTGAGTGAGCGTGAATGTTGTAAATAGATCTATTGGGGCTACTTATCCCTATCCGGGTAAGTAGCGCTTACTAGATTTAGGAGACACGAACAAACGGATATATACCATGTCGGATTTCACTAGGTTATCTTGGTCAGATACCTTTAGGGAAATTAATATCTTGTTTGGCATATAATATGCTGCATCGAATTAAGCCTCAGTGTCACGAGCTTAGCGCAACAGTAAATACTTTTTATGTGAAGTTGTATCAGTTATAACTGTCATGTGCGTACTGTGAACTTGTGGTCCACTCTTAATACATTCAAACCTATGAATTCACCAACTTTATGTTGATGTTTTAGCATGTTTTTCTCATGTGCTTAGCTGTGGATGTCTTTGCTTGCTTTATGGTGTTGCTTTGCATTGGACCGATTTTCAAGAATTATTATCTAGGCCCCGTTTGGGGGTGTGACAATTATGTGAAACCAAATAATGACTTTCACAACTAGCCTTCACATAGATGCCGAAGGGTCACACAAGTGCATAATAAATGGAACAATGTAAGCGAAAATAAAGAACGAGTTACGAAATGAAATGAGAGTAAATAATGAATGAAAATATGACATTATTCTCATCGAGGATTAAACGGTAATTACAAAACATATAATATTTATCCGCGATAAATATTAGACAATAATAAACAACAAAATACCAAACAACACCCCCTTAAGGGTTGTTGTTAGGTCGGTCGACCGAAACCCCTTAAAGGGTGAGTTTGACTCCTTGTAAAACTTGAATACTTGTCCTACAAGTATTCTAGAATGCTCCTTAGGATCTAATGAATACAAAGCCATCCTAAGGAATTCTCATAACTCACCTCATAACCCTAAAATCTCCCCTCTTATATCTCTTGAGTTCGTGCAGTTGACCAAGCAAAACCAAAGGGACGGATCCCTTTGGTTAAACCCAAAGTTAACTATAAGCCGACTTTAGTCGATTCCAAGTCGATGAAACCGTAGGTCGATCGAGCACAAGGGCGAACAATTAGGGTTTTCCTAAACCCCAATCGAGCCCTATCCAACCCTTTTGGTTAATTAGGGGTTCACCCTGGTTTTTGTATTCTTAAATTGCGATAGGTTCGTAACCCTCGTTCTACTTTTGTAGTCTTGGTGGATATCTAAGGCAATCCAAGTGGTGATCATCCTAGAAACCCTAGAAGTTCAAGTGAAGCATCAAGATCAAGAAGAAGACGTTTCATGCAGCTGTTAAAGGTCAAAGAGCTTAGTACAGTAGGAATATCAAGTAAGTATCATAATAACTCATTATACATGGTAGATTAAGTTATAACACTGTATAAGAGATCTGACTAATAAGGGTTTTTGTGTGCATGGCCTTGCCTATTTATTTTTCATTGTGCATGTCTTATTGGCTATGCGGGTGACCACTAAATGATAAGCAAGGGTGTACAAGTATTATATCGTATACGGTCAAGCCTTGTATCGGGTAGGATCAAGCCTTGTACCGAGTGCGGTCAAGCTTGAGGTTTGATATGTAAAAGTTTTGTAACAGGTGTTTAGAATACGCGAGTTCGACTTAGGTGGTTCCGAGTGCGAACTACGTTAAGGAATAGCTCGGGTATAGGTGTAGATCGATGAGAGCTAAGGTTGTACAATTTATCCACCATAAAGATTTGGTACTAGTGAATAGTATAGGTGTTGTGGATTCTCAACTGGACATACGAATGATCTAAACCCCCCATCCCGAACTTGTATAAACCATTGTGTTTGTTTATCTTCTCTTACTTAATGGATCAATAAGCATGATCGGATGTTGAATATGTTGATGAGTATCGTGTCCATAGTCCTTAAAAGGGACCAAGAAATTAACGTGTGATTATGCCTTTTATATACTATAGTGTTTGCTTGATTGATCCACCCATTTAGTGATTGTTCTTACTAAATAACGCTATTGACTCTGATATAGGCCGGGCTCTAACTTTGATGCTTCACATGAGCAATAAGGGTTTCTTGGGGAGAATCACCATGTGAGTTACGTTGCGTATTAATTGGTATCGTACAGGTAGAATTAGGGCTACAAACATGTGCAAGTTGGAAAATACAAAAGTCGGGTAATAAGCCATTTAACTCATTTGATTTGTTTAACCCTTCTCCTTTTTTTAGTTAAAGCTAATGTCATAATTATAAAGTATTGTTACTTTGTTAGAATTTGGAGTAAACTTAGATGTGTTAGTTGTAAATAGTCATCTATACTAAATGGTTTACAAGGCTTATTCGTGTGTTGTTTAGTGCTTGTTCTAGTTGATTTTATTTAGTGCTTGTTTTAGTTAATTGTTGTTTAGTGTTTGTTCTGATTGTTTATCAAGTCTATAATCT